>JAJOOE010059209.1:0-14807 GCA_036250405.1 Solanum raphanifolium
TTTTTTTTAGAATATTGTATCATTAATTCCTCAACAGATTGTATTATTTTTATTATGTATGCTATTCTTTTATCAGAATCTTGTATCTTTCTTTAAATGTATTCATATGTAATGATTAGATTATATTGTGATACAATGAATAATATTTTTGTAATACGAATAAAAGAAAAATATATTTGGCAGTTATGTAATACAATTTTGATCACTAGAATACAATTTTAAGTTTTCACTATGAAAGTAAAATACCAATTTTAATTTGAATGGTAAAGTGAGCACATAAAATACAAAAGTTGTTGATATACAATTATGATGAAAACATAATAAAAAGAAATACAGACTTGTTGTCATTGAAATTGAGATTGAAATACAAAATGAGCACAATAAATACTCACATTAATTGAAATACAAAATTGACTTTGTTGGTATGTCATTATGATGAACACAAAAAAAAATACAACTTTTCTAAATACAATGTGAGAGTTAAATACAAAATGATCTCTGTAAAATATGCACCACAATATGATATTCAATTTTAATTTGAATGGTAAAGTAAGCACATAAAATATAAAAGTTGTTGGTATACAATTATGATGAAAACATAATAAAAAAGAAATATGTTGTCATTGAAAATTGAGATTGAAATACAAAATGAGCACAATAAATACTCATTTCAAATGAAATACAAATGTGACTTTGTTGGTATACCATTATGGTGAATACAAAAAAAAAAAAAAAAGTAGAACTTGTTTGTAGATAAAGTGATATTGAAATACAAAATAAGCAAATTAAAATACAAAATTGTCGTCATTTGTGTTCTAAGTAGAAAATTGTGAAATTGAAAAATAGAAAATTGTTGATTAAGTTGGATACCTCTAGTAATTCTCTTAGATTCTGCCATTGGAGCGTGATTTAGAGTTTATCAAATCCTAAACGTGATTTCAACTACAGACAACAATTTAAAACAAAAATAAAATCATAAAATAAATCTTAAAAAACGAATAAAGATGCATACCTCAATAAAAGGGATTGTGTCAATATCTTTATAAATATATTTTTCAATTTCTGGAAAAAAAAGAAGGAAGAGAGGCGGATTTTGAAATGGAGAAGAATTGGAAGATGTAAATATGTTGCAAAAAAAGAAGAAGAAAAAAAGAAGAAGATGGAAATATGAGAGAGAGAAAATATTCCCTTTATTTTAAACATATGATAGAGGATTGATTGGGAAATGTGTAATTAAGGTGAGATAAAATAGGAAGTAAATTAGGATACACAAGCTTTTCTAAAATAATGATATTTTGACATTTTTACTAATATTTATAAAGTATGGAGGTTTTTACTAATTTAGTTAAGACTTTTTGACTAGTTTGCTAATTTTTCGTAAAAAAAACCCTTTTTTTGTGTCTAATTAAATTAGGTCGCAGAGATTGCATTTTAAGCTTTGTTTGTAATTGGTAAAATCATTTAGCTTTTTGGTTTTATTTCACACCTACTTAAATCAACAAGATAACAACAATATCATACCCAGGGTAATCCCTTAAGTGGGGTCTGAAGAGGGTAGAATGTATGTAAATCTTATTTCTACCTTTGTGGGATAGAAATATTGTTTTCGATAGATCCTCGGGTCAAAAAAGTACGTGACTATCAAAGCAGCATAATAGTGTAAAAAGGTATCATGAAATTGGACAAATCAAATGTTTTAATTTCTTATTGCAGACTGGAATATTACATGGTAAAAATCCAATATCATTCTCCCTTCTTTTCTCCTGTTAAGGGAGAAATAAAAATCTCTGAAATAATTGGACTTAACAATGTCTACTAATTTAGTCTTCATTTTTCATATCTTCTTGCCCTCTAGCCATCGGGCGTAGAACGCCAACGCCTCTTGTGGTTTGTACTCAGGCACGGTGTGTCCAGATCCCTGAAGATTTCGTAAATCAATCAATTAAATCAAAGGAAAAAAATATATAATATGAAAAATATCTCTTTGATATGAACATACCTTAATAGTCAGAAAACTGAGGTTGTTTGCATAACCTTGTGTGTAACTGCAGAAAAGATTGAAGCATTTAAAATGAATTGCAACACATTATAGAAGTAAAAAACATGAAGAGGATTTAGAAGGTGAAAACGCGAACATACCCTGCAACTTGTTCGTTCACATACCAAGGCCTCCATTTATCCACGATCGGATATCCAAGTGAACTTGTCCATTTTTCTGAACCAGTGTGTGGTACACACATATCGTGATCCCCACTGTAACAAACAAATATGTGTCTTAGTCAATGTCTATTCGTGTTTTACACGAGTAATACAGGAGGATGGAAAAATGAACAATAAGAGACTCAGTAATCTAGTGGACCTGTATATGAGTGCTCGATATCCATGAGCTGTGAGGTTTTTGTGATACGGAATCATGCTTCCAGCATCGTGACTGAAAGTTATGCTGTCCGTGCATAGCTCCCAGGGACCTATAACCGTTGTCTGTTGGACCATAGGATTGAACCATAAATCACCAGCTTTATTTTTTTGTTTTGGTTTTTGCACTTATATCTTAAAGTTAGTACAAGATGAGAAAATTATATCTTACTTGTTCAGCATGAATTGCTTTACGAACATCTTCATTGTTTAGCCACACACTACAAACACGATCGTCCTGCATATTTCATTTCAGATTATGTGTCTGTTAAAGAGAACAAACAAAAAATGAAGAGCGAGTGACTTACAGTGCAAGGGACGGTTAACTCATTGAGAAGCTCCGGCCAAGTTGGGACAAGTCCGTCTCTTACTGGAGCTTTAAAAGGCCAAGCACGACCAAACATTCTCTTTCTGATAGGAAGAGGCCTTTCTGTCTCACCTAGTTTACGAAAGCTCATTGGCAATCTTGAGTTATCATTGGTGATTGCACTAGGTTCGGTGTTGTGGTAACATGGTTCTAGAACGTCATACACGTTTAGATCATTAACTTCCTGCAATAGGCGAAAAAGGTGCATTTGGACCAATAAACCAGAACAATGAATTGCTTATTGTTCATGTCGCCACAAAATGAATCAAGTATCACAGAATAACACCAACCTGATCAATTTCATTAAGCTTGTCTTTACAATTCTGACTCCCTGGTTCATAGAAATTTCCATGGCACGCGACAGTGACTTCCTGAGAATGAAAAGGAATAATCAGGGACCAGTTGCTATTATATTGGAGTGGTAAATGTATAAACATAGCTTATTTAGTAACATCTTTTTTTGTGGATTTTTGAATTCTAAAAAAGTTCAGAAGTCAAATGATTCAAGCACAAGAAGAACCAAATACCTCGAATAATTTATCTGAAATGAGGCCCATACCATGTTGAAATGGAACAAGAGCATTACCGTCTATTTTCTCATCTGTCACGCCATTTCCCACCATGTAACCCTGTGCAATAGAACATAAAGATCAGTTTACAGCCCAGACAACTGGTTAACGCGTGAAAATCTTGAAACATATATACCTTGAAGTTGATTGCAGGCTTTACTCCAGCATCAATACCTATAAAACATAAGCCGCAGAAGGTTAGTTTGTTTATCCCCTGCCTAGCACCAACCAATACATGTTCATTTATGATCCAGATTACCTTTTGCTACTTCAGAAGCCAGGGTTGGCACGTATATTCCAGCATAAGACTCTCCAGTTATGTAAAATGGATTCATGAGGAACTCCGGGTAGATCTCAAACCACTATCAAAAGCATCATTTAGCAGAACAACAAATGAGTCAGGACATAGCTAGCGTAAAACTAGTAAATTTATGTAGTTTTACCTTGAGGAGAAACGAATGGGTATCGGATGCAGTCTTTAAGTCTCCTGTCTCATAGTCAGATTTATTTTTCGAGTAAGATAATCCAACACCAACAGGAGAGTCCAGATATATTATATTGGAAACCTGGAAGAATCAAATAATAATGAGTGACTAATGAAATGTAAGCATATGATAAAAGTAGAATTAACACAAATAATAACCTTGGACCAACTGTATGGGTTGTTATGCAGAATAGGCAAGCTACCATTTGTCTTTCCCAACTCAAAATTGAAAGGTCCTGCAATGTGTAGAACAAAAGAATCAGCTGTTACATCAACTGTTAACATTAATCCGCCCAAATTCAGCCCAACGCATAAGTAGAATTAGAGTTGTTACCATGCTCATAGACAAAGCCATCAAAGCTTGAACAGCCAGGTCCACCATTAAGCCAAAGAACAACTGGATCCTTGGATGGGTTTTTTTCAGATTCAACAAAGTAGTAATACATATTCTTGCCATGACTTTCATCTATATTAACATACCTGAAAACCCATTTCAAGATATATTCAAAAAAAAGGTACAAAAATCAAGATAAAGTTTATATCTTTTTATCAAAAAAACACAAAAAAATAAAAAATACAAACCCAGCATAATGATTTGACTGAAATTTGCCAGTGAAGCCAGGGAGTTGAGTTACCAGTGCACTCTGAGGTGCCCCTTCTGTTAACAAAAACAAAAATACCAAGAATGTTAAAACTATATAACACTGTAAAAAATTGATTTTTATTGCCATGTTTGGTGTATCAAGATTCTTAAGAGAAAAGAATTCTTTGATGGGGTTATTATAGTTTCAGAAAATGAAGTGAAACATCATTATAATAACTACTCAATCAATTTTTGCTTTTAAGTCAAGATTAATTTACTCTAGTTTTTAATATACAGTTAAAAGTCAAATTATAGAGGAAATTGGCTATTATCTAATACTTATATAGTTTAATGTTCTTTAATATCTGATAAGTTTGTATTTTATCAACTTATGATCTTAGATCTTTGTAATGTTTGACTGATAAAATTACAAAAAAAAAGTCTCTTATATTTAAGAGCAGGTCTAAAATAGTCATTCAATATATAAACTTAACAGTTTTAGTCAAATTTATGATTTGAAGTTTACGTACGTGATATACTACCGAATCTATTGATCATTTGAGTTACCGGATTCAAATTTAAAATTAATACATATTTAGTAGATTTCTTTAACACGTAGAAATTGATATGAACATGCTTTAACGGTCAGAAGATAAATTGGATAAACAGAGAAATTATCATTTCTTATTGGATAAATATAAATATTCAAATACATGGTAAAAATCCAATATTCTTCTCCCTTGTTTTCTCTTTTATGAAATTCTCCTGTTAAGAGTACTCACAAGGAAAAAGAAAAATCTCTGAAATAATTGGACTTAATGTCTACTAGTTCAGTCTTCATTCTTCACATCATCATATGTTCTTGCCCTCTAGCCAGCGGGAATAGAACGCCAACGCCTCTCGTGGTTTGTACTCAGGCACAGTGTGTCCAGATCCCTGAATATATCGGAAATCAATGATAGAATCAAAGAGGAAAAAAATAGAAAAATGAAACTTTTTCTTGATATGAACATACCTTAATAGTTATAAAAATGAGGTTGTTGTCATAACCTTGTATGTAACTGCACAAAAGATTTAACCATTTAAAATGGATTTTACAGAATTGCAACACATTAGAGAAGTTAAACATGAACAGGATTTAGAAGGTGAAAACGCGAACATACCCTGCAACTAGTTCATTCACATACCAAGGCCTCCATTTGTCCACGATTGGATATCCAAGTGATCTTGTCCATTTTTCTGAACCAGTGAATGGTACACACATATCGTGATCCCCACTGCAAGAAACAAAAAGATGAACATAATTGTTCTGGTTATAGCATAAAAAAAGATCTCGGATAATTTGTGTGTGATCAGGTACATGCTCACTAACAACAATGACCTTAGGCAGCCTACTACATGAGAATAGTGGAAGAACATGTTATAGTAATGGTTGAAAGTTAGTTTGATAGGGAAAACATCGCATCAAAATTCAAAGCAGTATATAGAAAATCATGTCAACATTTTAAGATGTCACCAAAATGGAAAGAGTGTCATATAAGATGGGACATAGGAGTAACTGCTGCTACAGATCTACTAGTAGCACATATGTAGACAATTGTCTTTTTTTTTAGGACTAGTGTACCATGGTAATCATTGACAAGTCTTTACATTTACACAGAGCATTTAAATTGGAGCATGAGAAACCATAGATGAGGTTAGATTTGTATCATTTGTATCTTTGTTTTCATGTCTCCACAGTATGTAACATCGACCTGCTATCTGGTAAGAGATAGTTGCAAAACTTCAACCATTGTTTTTATTTCATGAGTAGTGTGTACTTAACATGGGGGGCTATCGTATTCGAGAAACCAAGTAGTTTTATAATCCCAATAAGTATGTGCTTTAGGCTTTTAGACAATAGAATATACATGAAATGCACAGGACAACTAGTTTTCAATGTAAGTGTTTTACATAATAATACACGAGTAATTCAAAAGAAAGAAAAAAATGCATAGAGAGCAGTTAGAGACTTAGTAATCTATTGAACCTGTATATGAGTGCCCGATATCCCCGAGCTGTGAGGTTTTTGTGATACGGAATCATGCTTCCAGAATCATGGCTTAGACCTATTTTGGCTGTGCATAGCTCCCAGGGGCCAATCACCGTTTTCTGTTGGATCATAGGATTGAACCATACATCACCAGCTTTATTTTTTTTGTTTTGGTTTTTTGCAGTAAAGGTAAATCATCATCTTTAAAGCTAGTACAAGAAGAGAAAATTGTATCTTACTGGTTCAGCATGAATTGCTTTACGAACATCTTCATTGTTTAGCCACGCAGTAGCAACACGATCATCCTGCATATTTCATTTCAGATTATGTGTCTGTTGAAGATTAAACTGCCATGACGCTAAAAGAGTCAGAGGTAAGGAAATCCACTCCATTAAAGAGGTCACGAAAGGATTAGTGAGGGTTCCAAAATAAGAAAGTCCTTGAGAAACTTCAAAAGCAAGAAATGAATTCCTCAAAGAGGGAACAAAATAAGCTTGAAAGACCTTAAAATTTACAACAGTTGGACAATAGAATAACTGCATAAGAATGCTTAAAAGATAAACAGGATGCATAGCTAGAGTAATTGACATGTTTTGATATAAATTTAGTTAAGTTGGGAATTCAATGGAGAACCATTATTAGAGAACAAACAAAAGGAAACACAAAATCAAGAGTGACTTACAGTGCAAGGGACATCTAAACCATTGAGAATTTCCGGCCAAGTTGGGACATGTCCCGCTCTTACTGGAGCTTTGAAAGGCCATGCACGGCCAAACATTCTTTTTCTGACAGGAAGAGGCCTTTCTGTCTCACCTAGTTTACGAAAGCTCATGGGCAATCTTGAGTTACCAGTGGTAATTACACTAGGTTCTTTGCTGTGGTAACACGGTTCTAGAATGTCATAGATGTTTAGATCATTAACTACCTGCAATAGGCGAAAAGGTAAATTTGGGTCAATAAAGCAGTGCAACGAATTGCTGTCTCGACGAAATGTGTCAAGTATGACAGAATAACACCTTACCTGATCAATTATATTAAGCTTGTCTGAACAATTACTACCCGCTGGTTCGTAGAAATTTCCATGGCATGCAACAGTAGCTTCCTGAGCATGAAAAAGAATAATCAGAGACCAGTTGCTAATAGACAACGAGGCAATGATTATGTTTTTGCTGATATATTGGAGTGGTAGATGTATACACATAGCTTGACATTTGTTTTGTAACATCTTTTTTGGCGGATTAATACTGATCACTGTCTTCTGGCAATTTCATCTATGTTTGACAAACCTTCTCATATATACCAGAAGCTTGTAAGGCTCCAATGTGTTATGCTACAATAATTTGGAACATGTCCTAATTAAAAGCATTAGAGGCTTCAAACATCATCCTTTGCCAGCTATGAAATCTAAAACAGTTCAGAAGTCAAATGATTCAAGCACTAAAAAATCAAACAAGAAGAAGTAATTACCTCGTATAAGTCATCTGAAATGAGGCCCATACCATGTTGAAATGGAACAAGAGCATTAGCGTCTATTATCTCATCTGTCACGCCATTTCCCACCATGTAACCCTGTGTGCAATAGAACGTTAAGACTTAAGAGTTTACATCCCAGACAACTAGTTAACACGTGAAAATCTTGAAATAATATATACCTTAAAGTTGATAGCGGGCGTTACTCCAGCATCAATACCTAAAAGACATAAGCAGAAGAAAGTTAGTTTGTTTAGCCCACCACATCAACCAATACATGTTCATTTAAGATCCACATTACCTTTTACTACTTCGTAAGACAAAGTTGGCACATATATTCCTGCATAAGACTCTCCAGATATGTAAAATGGGTTCGTGAGGAACTCCGGGTAGATCTCAAACCACTAGAAAGTGCATCATTTAGTAGAACAACAAATGAGTTAGGACATAGTTAGCATAAAACTAGTAAATTTAACTATCAACCCAAGTTTATGTAATATTACCTTGAGGAGAAACGAATGGGTATCAAATGCAGTCTTTAAGTCTCCTGTCACGTAGTCAGATTTATTTTTCGAGTAAGATAATCCAACACCAACAGGAGAATCCAGATATATTACACTGGAAACCTGGAAGAATCAAATCATAATGAGTGGCTAATGAAATGTAAGCATATGATAAAAGTAGAATTAACACAAATAATAACCTTGGACCAACTGTATGGATTGTTATGCAGAGAAGGCAGGCTAGTACTTGGCTTTCCCAACTCAAAATTAAAAGGTCCTGCAATGTAAAGAAATACCCTTCCTTATTTTAAAAAAACAACAACAAAATATGTAAAAGAAATCCTTTGTTAATGATGAATAAGAATAGCAACTGCATCTCTATGGACTACATTTCCAACTAACATCTTTTACTTGAGCTGGTTAAAAGAATTTTCAAATCTGTCAAGGAAGAAATCAACATTTTTATGTCAATTGCAGAGACTGTCAAAAACACAGTTTTGGTTGACCTATAATCTATGTAACAGATTAAAAAGTTTTCAACTTTTATACATTGAATGTGTTAAAAAAAGCATTTTTACACTTGCAGATCACTTAAAATAACTACAAGTATGAGTTAATAACTATCAAATGACAATAAAAAAGGGCAATTCGGTGCACGAAACATCCCACTTTAGCAGGGTTTGTACTCTAATGCAAGCATTAGTGGTTGCTTCCATAAAAAGCGAGTCTACTAACATGAAGAATAAGAGAGGTTATCAACTACAACATGTGAAAATACACTGATAATGTAAAGACTCTTTACCCTAAAGATTAACCAAACGTGCTATTAGTCCCTTGTACAACTATAAAAACAAAAGGAGATCTACATCTACTATAAAAAAAAGTTCAACCTAGTACATATAATGTAATTTTCCGACAGAAGGGTTGTTACCATGCTCATAGACAAAGCCATCAAAGCTTGAACAGCCAGGTCCACCATTAAGCCAAAGAACAACTGGATCCTTTGATGGATTTCTTTCAGATTCAACAAAATAGTAATACAAATTCTTTCCATGACTTTCATCTATATTAACATACCTGAAAACCCATTTTCAAGAAACATTCAGAAAAGTACAAAAATCAAGATAAAGTTGAGATCTTTTTATCAAAAAACACAAAAAGAATACAAACCCAGCATAATGTTTTGAGTGAAAAGTGCCATTGAAGCCAGGGATTTGAGTTACCAATGCACTCTGAGGTGCCCCTTCTGTTACCAAAAACAAAAATGTCAAGAAACTAGTAATTAACAGTATATTACAATGTAAAATAAAGTTTTTTCTTGCCATGTTTAATTTGGTATATCAAGATTCTGAATTTTTTGATGGGTTTTTATAGTTTGAGAAAATAATTATACTGTATCTAAAAAGTCGTCCATCAATTTTTTTGCTTTTAAGGCAAGATTGGGAGAAACTGACAGAATATAAGGTTTTCAAAATACAGTAAATTAGTTATTATATGGTTGTTATTTAATAGTACCAAATTGGTATATTATAATTGAATTATCTTACCAAGAAAAAAGATAATACTATAAATGAACTCACATGCTTATGCTGGTATGACTTTTCTAACGGAAAAAACTCTGTTATTTAATCATTGTTTTTGTTGAAACTTTTATGGCATTTGTTATTCTATAGCTTCCTATCTATTCTAAGTTCGAGCTAGAATTTTAAGTTTATAAGTTTTAATTTTAGAAAAAACAGATTATTGAATAAATTATACATATATATACTATATAGTATGGATAATAAGTTCCTAACCTATAACAAAAATGGTAATTCCGTTCATATTATTTTTGGTTCAATTCATTCTCTATTCATTATATCACTCACTTTGTTTCATTTTACGTGATAGTATTATTATTTATTGGCACATTTCAAAATAATAATAAACACATTTTATATTTAATAATTATTTATTTTTTACCATTTTATTTTAATCTTAATATCTTTTAAAAAATCTCATAATATCTTTAATATCACAAATTAAAAAAACTATATTTATATATTTTTTGTCTAATTAAATTGCAATTATTGATGCTATATATTTTCATATAGTAAAAAGCTCCCACCTACTATCTTTTTCTTTCTTTTTTAAAGCAAAAAGCTCATTTTGCTGTTAGAATATAAATTTATTCAAAGTCTGATAAAAAGGGTGACTGTACATACCACATCAAACTATTTTTTTTTTCATTTTCTTTGTAACAATTCCACTATACAAAATATTCTAAAGTTCATTGATACTCAGCTTCATATATACGTAGTTATGTCATATATGATACAGTGTTGTCAAATTGGTTAGATTATTATTTATATGAAGATATTATTATTACATATATTTGACCTAACCAAGATAGTATGAATCATCTCAGCTCCAATTATAATGGGTGACTACGGGAAATCAGTTTCAAGCCACTGCTTATGAAAGAGTTTCTGTTAGTTTTGTTACTGTGTGATTGAATCCATGGAAGCTTGTTCTTCCATGGATGAACAATACCAATTGCAGAAGAGAAAGAGATCTTTTATTAAGATTTTCTGAAGAGTTGAATTACAATGAAGAAGGAGTGTCTACTTTTATAGATCACACTTTTGCTACTTGCATTCTAACTACTTAATGCCACGTAGGAATTGGTTACATAACAAACTAGTAACAAACTAGTAACTAACTCTTTCTAGAATCTTCCGCATAATCTTCAATATTCCCCCTCAAGCTTTAGTCTGAATATATGTTGAAGACTCCAAGCTTGGACAACATCATATGATGTGAGGCTGCACCCAGCCCTTTTGTTAGTATGTCTGTTGGATGTTGTTTAGTGCTAACATAAGTAGGTAGTATCATTCCACTCTTAATCCTTTCCCTCACAAAGTGACAATCAATTTCGATATTCTTGGTCCTCTCATGAAAAATTGGATTAGCAGCTATTTGGAGTGTTGCTTTGCTGTCACAGTGTAATTTCACAGGAATTGTCACATTGACGTTTAGTTCATTCAACAGTCCAACTAGCCAGACGACCTCTGCAACCACCCCAGCCATGCTCCTATACTCAGCCTCTGTAGAGCTCCTGCTCACTGTATGCTGCTTTTTTGACTTCCAGGATATGAGTGAATCCCCTAGCTTTACTAAGTATCCAGTCACATACCTCATTGTGTTGGGACAAGTTGCCCAGTCTGCATCACAGAATGCTTCAAGTTCCAGGCTTCTCTTGTTACTTAACAATATGCCTTGACCAGGACAACTCTTGATATATCTAACCACCCTCAAAGCTGCTTCCCAGTGTGACCTCTTAGGATGCTGCATAAATTGTGATAGAACCTGAATTGCAAAGCTGATATCAGGTCTAGTGATGGTTAAATATAATAATCTTCCAACTAGCCTTTGATAGCCTGTGATGTCTTTGAGTATAGGATCAGCAGTAGTTCCAGTAAGCTCATCATACTCCACAGTAGTAAGCTTCACATTAGTCTCCAAAGGTGTGTTTACTGGCTTTGCACCACTAAGGCCAGTGTCTGAGATCAGTTCAAGGGCATATTTCCTCTGATTGAGCAATATGCCAGACTTAGACCTCATGATTTCAATGCCTAAAAAGAACTTGAGAACACTAAGATCTTTCATTTTGAACCTGTTGTGGAGAAAGTCCTTTAACTCTTGTATCAACTTGTTACTGTTCCCTGTTATTAGCAAATCATCTACATAAATGAGAATCACAGCTATGTCCTCTCCATCCCTCTTTGTAAAGAGAGAGTAATCATATGAGCTCTGTGAATAGCCAATAGACAACAGTGCTTCAGTGAGTTTTTGGTTCCATTGCCTGGAGGATTGCTTGAGCCCATACAATGATTTGAGCAACTTACAAACTTTATTTTCCCCTTGCGTTTGAAAACCTTGTGGCATTTCCATGTACACATCTTCAAGAAGTTCTCCTTGCAAAAAAGCATTATGCACATCCATTTGATAAAGAGGCCAGTCTTGTGAGGCTGCAACACCAATGGTAGTCCTAATTGTGACCATCTTGGCTACATGTGAGAAGGTCTCATGATAGTCTAATCCCTCCTGTTGGTTGTAGCTTTTAGCAACTAATCTTGCCTTGTACCTTTCAACTAGCTTTCTTTCCAAGTGGAAGGTCTACCACAGTCCAAGTTGCATTTTGTTCTAAGGCATTGACTTCATCTTGCATAGCCCTGACCCACTCTTTACAACTAGATGCTTCTTTGAAAGTAGCAGGCTCCTTCACTGAGGACAATGCAACTAGGAAAGACATATAAGAAGGACTTACCCTTGAATAAGTTGCATAGTTATTAATAGAATAATGAACATCTTTATGAGACTGTTTGGTAGATTTGGACACAAGATAATCTTTGTGCCATATAGGAGGCTTGATAGACCTTCCTGGTCTAATATGGGTAGATTCAGGGGTTATAATGACAAGGGCAGATGTTGATGCTTCATCAGTAGGATCAATGGCTTCTGCATCATCAGAATCATTCCTGATGGCTTCTGAATCAGAATCAGTCCTTGGTTGATCACCTTCTCCACCATCTAATGAGTCTGTGAACTCATTTGAGTGATCAAGAAGAATATCATCATGTAAGACAGTTGTTGGCTCAACATGAGGTAAAGAAACAGGTGCGCCATCACTGAACTCCTGGTACCATACTGACTCTGATGGCTTAAGTTGTTGAGAATTCAACTTTGTCTTAAATGGAAACTCTTCCTCTATAAATGTGACATCCCTGTTGACCTGAAATGTATTAGACTCTAGATCCAATATTCTATACCCCTTTTGTGTTTCTGCATATACCATGAAGACTCCTTTTAGTTGCTCTAGGAGCAAATTTGTCAAATCTAAGAAGTATAGAAACAAAGCAAAGACAACCAAACACCTTCAAGTGATTCAGTTGTGGCTTAGTACCATAGAACATTTCATGGGGAGATTTACCTTGTAATACTGTTGTGGGGATCTTGTTAATCAAATAAACCGCAGCCTTTACACAGTGACCCCAATAGGAGATAGGAATGTTGGCATGAAATCTTAAAGCCCTGGCTGTGTTTAATATATGTCTGTGCTTTCTTTCTACCACCCCATTTTGTTGGGGTGTGTATGCATAAGAACTTTGATGTACAATACCTAGAGAAGCAAATAATTCATTGCATTTTGAATTCATAAACTCAGTCCCATTATCAGACCTCAACACTTTCACTTTCATGCCAAACTGAGTATTTATCATTAACAAGAAATCCTTGAGTACAGAGTAAACTTCAGTTTTTGAATGAATTAAGCAGGCCCAAGAAAACCCGCTGTAATCATCTACAATAGTAACAAAATATTGCTTCCTATCATATGTGGGAGTCCTGTAAGGACCCCCAGACATCTACATGTATCAATTGGAAAATAGAACTAGCACTATTGACACTGTCAAGAAAAACAGGTCTACTTTGTTTTGCTTGGGGACATGTGTGACAATGGTAAATCAGTTCGGTGATCCCTGATATCTGAAATATGTTGCATAACAGCAAAAGAGGGATGACCAAGTCTTAAATGCCATAGTGATGTTGTAGCATTGTTGTCCTTTATGGTAGCATTGACAACAACTTTTATTGGGTTCTTTAACAAGTACAAACCATCATGTTCTCTACCAATCCCAATCACCTTGCCATTTGAGAGTGCCTGCATCACACAGAAATTAGGAAAGAAACTGACACTACACAATAGGTCATTGGTCAATCTGGTAACTGACAACAAGTTAAACTTGAAGTCAGGCAAATGCAGTACATTATTCACCTTATAGCAACCCAAAATAATAGAATGACATGTATTAGCAATCTGAGCTTTATTTCCTGTTGGTAATTGGACAGTATTAGACGTCTTACTATTCATATTGCTCAACTCTTCTAGCATTTCTTTAGAGGATGTGATATGGTGAGTGGCACCAAAATCAATTATCCAACTATAATGTCACGACCTGGGAGCACCCCCTAGTCGTAAACGGCGTACTCGACCTCGAAGAGGTCTAATACAAGCCTCTTAGCATTCATTCATCGCATAGACACTAAAACCATAAGGAATTTAAAACTTTCTTTACCAAGAAAACATTTCATAATAAAAAAAATAATAGCAAGCGGAAGACTTTCTAGACTTTATACATGATGTCTCAAAACCATCTAATACTTTAGAGTACAAAATTCGGGACTAATCCCGTACACAACTTAAACAATACTAAAAAGACATAAAAGAACATATTGGGTATTGTCCTCGAATCTATGAGGATTCACCAAGTCTTCATCTTCAACACTTAGAAACCTATCAAATAGCCATGACATGTCATCATCTCCAAATCCCTACACTTTAGT
>JAJOOE010059210.1:0-81112 GCA_036250405.1 Solanum raphanifolium
TTTTTTTTTTTTAAAAAAAAAAAACTAAAAACAAAAAGGATAAAAGTTGTTGACTATTGGACTTTAAATATAAAAGTAAAAAGTTGTTCTACTTTTTATAGTTCCTAAGTAACTAAAAGGACAAAAGTTACTTGGGACAAAATTGTGTGTGAAAAAACGAATTAGAACTGAAATGCGGCTATAGGGATTCGATCCCGGGTTGGCTGGGAAAATTGAACCCCCTCAGCCACTCGGCCAAGCTTCAACTTGTGTTAGTGGGTTCAAAATTTAATATATACATATAAAATTTTAAAAACTGATTAAATATACATATATATACAGTGTTATTTTTCAACGAAGTGGGTTCATATGAACCCACTTGAACCACTGTAGGTCCGCCCCTGTTTAGGAGTTTAGGGTTTCATAGGGTTTTAGGTCTAGGATTTAGGGTTTTAGGTTAGTGTTTAGGGTTTAGGGCTTTAGGGTTTTTTTAGGTTTAGGGTTTAGGGTTAAGGTTTTTATCTACGCTTTTAGGGTTTAGTGCTTTGGGTTTTTTAGGTTAAGGTTTATTAGGATTTTATAGGTTTAGTGTTATTTTAGGATTGTTTTTGTGTTTTTTAAGGTTTAGCATATACAATTTAGGGTTTTATAGGGATTAGGGCTTAGGGTTGTTTTAGGTTTAAGAATTTAGGTTAAGGATTTTATCTAGGTTTTAAGGGTTTTTCAAGTTAAGGTTTTTCAGAGTTTTGTAGGTTTAGAGTTTAGGGCTTAGTGTATTTTTGTGATTTTTAGATTTAGGGTTTACAATTTTTTTAAGATTTAGGGTTTAGAGTTTAGGATTTGGTAGGTGTTTTAAATGTTTGTAGGGTTTATTTTAGGGTTTATAGGATTTAGGGTTTTTTAAGGGTTAGGATTTATGGTTTTAGGTTAGGGAATAGGGTTTAGGGCTTAAGTTTTTTTAATGTTTAGGGGTCTAGGTTAATGGTCTTAACAAGGTTTTTAGACTTTAGGGCTTTTGGTTTTTAGGTTTAGGTTTCTTATGGGTTTAAAGATTTAGGGTTTAGGGTTTTAGGCTTAGGTTTTTTTGTGTTTTGTAAGATTTGGCATGTATGATTTGGGGCTTAATAGGATTAAGAGCTAAAAGTGTTTTAGGTTTAGGGTTTTTTTTGTCTTTTTTATGTTTAGGGTTTACGGATTTTTGGGATTTATGGTTTAGAGTTTTCGGATTTTTAGGGATTTTTAATGATTTTAGGGGTGTTTTTTTTTATGGTTTATAAGATTTGGGGTCTCTTAAGGTTTAGGGTTTAGGGTTTCTTAGGGTTTTAGGTTTAGGATAAAGGTTTAGGCTTTTTAGGGTTTTATAGGTTTAGAGTTTTTCTTGGATTTTTTGGGGTTTAGCATATATGATTTAGGGCTTAATAGGGTTTAGAGCTTAGAGTTTTTTTAGGTTTAGGGGTTTTGGGTTTTTGAGGGTTAAGTTTTTCTTACGGTTTTTTAGTGTTTAAGGTTTATGGTCTAAGGTTTTTTTCTATTTTTTAGATTTAGGGTTTATGGATTTTTAGGATGAAAGGTTTAGAGCGTAGGGTTTTGTATGTGTTTCAAATGGTGTTTTAGGGATTATAGGAATTTGGGTTTCTAAAAGTTCAAGGTTTAGCGGTTCTTAGGGTTTTAGGTTTAGGATTCAGGGTTTAGGGTTTAAGGCATAGGGTTTTTTGTAGGTTTAGGGATTTAGGTTAACGGGTTTATCTAGTTTTTTAGGGTTCTATAGGTTTAGAGTATTAGGCCTAGGGTTTTGTTTTTGTGTTTTTTTAGGATTTAGCATATACAATTTAGGGCTCTACAGGGTTTAGAGCTTCTAATATTTTATATTTAGGGGGTTTTGGTGTTTTTTAAGGGTTAACTATTTCTTAGAGTTTAGGATTTATGGCTTATAGTTTTTTGTGTGTTTTTAGGTATAGGGTTACAGGTTATTAGGATTTGGGGCTTAGGGATTAGGGTTTTTTTTGTGTCTTTTATGTTTAGGGTTTATGGATTTTTAGGATTTTAGGTTTAGAGCTTTGGGTTTTGAAGGGATTTTAAATGGTTTTTAGGGTTTATAAGATTTAGGGTTTCTTAAGGTTTATAAGATTTAGGGTTTCTTTGGGTTTTAGGTTTAGGATTTTTGGTTTTTTTTTGTGTTTTTAGGGTTTCTTAGGATTTTAGGTTAGGGTTTAGGGTATAAGGATTAGGGTTTTTTTTTATGTTTTTAGGGTTTCAAATATATGATTTAGGGCTTTATAGGGTTAGAGCTTAGAGTTTTTTTGGTTTAGGGGTTTTTCTTGTTTTTTAGAGTTTTTAAAGGCTAACTTTTTCTTAGGGTTTTTTAGGGTTTAGGGCTTAGGATTTTTTTGTTGTATGTTTTAGGTTTAGGATTTACGAATATTTTATATTTAAGGTTTAGAGCTTAAGGTTTTGTAGGGGTTTTGATTGGTTTTTAGGGTTTTTTGTAGGTTTAGGGATTTAGGTTAATGGGTTTATCTAGGTTTTTAGTGTTTTTTAAGTTTCGGTTTGTCAGGGTTCTATGGGCTTAGAGTTTAGGGCTTAGGGTTTTTTTTGTACTTTTTTAGGATTTAGCATATACAATTTAGCCTTTATAGGGTTTAGAGGTTCTAATATTTTATATTTAGGGGTTTTTGGTGTTTTTTAAGGGTTATAAAGGTTAACTGTTTCTTAGGGTGTTTTACGGTTTAGGATTTATGGCTTATAGTTTTTTGTGTGTTTTTAGGTATAGGGTTACAGATTATTAGGATTTAGGGTTTAGGGATCAGGGTTTTTTTGTGTTTTTTATGATTTGGGTTTATGGATTTTTAGGATTTTAGGCTTAGAGCTTTGGGTTTTGTAGGGATTTTAAATGATTTTTAGGGTTTATAAGATTTAGGGTTTCTTAAGGTTTATAAGATTTAGGGTTTCTTTGGGTTTTAGGTTTAGGATTTTTGGTTTTTTTTTTTTTGTCTTTTTAGGCTTTAGATATACGATTTAGGGATTTATAGGGTTAGAGGTCAGAGATTTTTTGGTTTAGGAGTTTTTGGGTCTTTTACAGTTTTTAAGGGTGAAATGTTTCTTAGGGTTTTTTAGGGTTTAGGGCTTAGGATTCTTTTTTTTTGTGTTTTTTAGGTTTAGGTTTTACGAATTTTTAAGATTTAAGGTTTAGAGCTTAGGGTATTGTAGGGGTTTTGAATGGTTTTTAAGGTTTAGGGTTTTGTAGGGGTTTTGAATGGCTTTTAGGGTTTATAGGATTTTGGGTTTCTTAAGGTTTAGGGTTTAAGGTTTCTTAGGGTTTAGGGTTTAAGGCTTAGGATTTTTTTTGTTTTTTAGGTTTAGGGTTCACGAATCTCTAATATTTAAGGTTTAGAGCTTAGGGTTTTGAATGGTTTTTAGGGTTTGTTTTAGGGTTCATAGGATTTAGGATTTTTTATGGTGTAGGGTTTATTGTTTCGTAGGGTTTTAGGTTTAGGATTTAGGGTTTTAGGTTAGGTTTTAGGTTTAGGGTTTTAGGTTAAGGGTCTTAGGTTAAGGGACTTTTCTAGGTTTTTAGGGTTTAGGGTTTTGGATTTTTTAGGTTAAGGTTTTTAGGGTTTTATAGGTTTAGAGTTTAGAGTTTAGGGTTTTCTTGTGTTTTTAAAAGTTTAGAATATACAATTAATTAGGGTTTTATAGGGTTTATATCTTAGAGATTTTAGGTTTGGGGGTTTTAAGGTTTTTAGGGTTGAGGGAAGTGTTTCTTAGGGATTTTTAGGGTTTAGGGTTTATGGGGTAGGTTTTTTTTTGTTTTTTAGGTTTAGGGTTACGGATTTTTAGGATTTAGGGTTTAGAGCTAAGGGTTTTGTAGAAGTTTTAGGGTTTATAGGATTTAGGGTTTCTTAAGGTTTAAGATTTAGGGTTTCTTAGGGTTTTAGGTTTTTTGTCTTTTTTATGTTTAGGGTTTACGGATTTTTGGGGATTTTAAATCATTTTTAGGGTGTTTTTTAGGGTTCATAAGATTTAGGGTTTCTTAAGGTTTAGGGTTTAGGGTTTCTTAGGGGTTTAGGTTTAGGATAAAGGTTTGGGTTTTTTAGGTTTAGGTTTTTTTGGGTTTTATAGGTTTAGAGTTTTTCTTGGATTTTTTGGGGTTTAGCATATATGATTTAGGGCTTAATAGGGTTTAGAGCTTAGAGTTTTTTTAGGTTTAGGGGTTTTGGGTTTTTGAGGGTTAAGTTTTTCTTACGGTTTTTTAGTATTTAAGGTTTAGGGTCTAGGGTTTTTTTTATTTTTTAGATTTAGGGTTTATGGAATTTTAGGATTTAAGGTTTAGAGCTTAGGGTTTTGTATGTGTTTCAAATGGTGTTTTAGGGATTATAGGAATTTGGGTTTCTAAAAGTTCAAGGTTTAGCGGTTCTTAGGGTTTTAGGTTTAGGATTCAGGATTCAGGGTTTCGGTTTGGGTTTAGGGTCTTCTTTTTTTTTTATTTTTAGAGAGGAATGATTCCCTCGTCTGAGAACCGCCATTCACGTACTATTCCTCCCCACTAAAAAGAGCGATTGAGAATCTCGAGAACCTAAACAAAAATGCAAGTTTCCCCCCATCAATGTGAAACGGAATAGTCTTAATTAAACTGATTCTTGAGAGATGTTCTTGAACGAGAAAGGTCCACACACATCCACAAAGTTTCAATGATACTCATGTGGATCCTCATAAGCCAATCCACTGAAAAGTCTTTTTAGTTGCAAAAGTTGCAACATGGTGCTTGTTATGTGGAACACTGCATTTCCCTCTGCTGGAGGTAGATGGATGGCTCCGACACCTCCCATGAGAAGTGAATCATTGATGTTGGGATCTTGGACATCGTTGAGGTTACCAATATCGTCCTAATGGCCCACTTGGCTCCCATTACTACCGTTAACACTCATGCTTTCTAAAATGTTTACACAATCAAACGAACAAAACTAAAAATTAAATTAGTAAACTACAACTAAGAAGAACAAAAATTCTACTAATCTAAAAAACTCAAATAACACCACTCCCAGGCAGTGGCACCATTTTGATGCTTATCGTGACCAACGACACTAACCTATGGTATGAGTGTCTACGATCGTTGATAGTATAGTAACCCAAGTAAAGGTTGGGGTCGTGTCCCAAGGGAGTGGCTTTGAGAATTGATAGAAAAATAAAATTAAGCTCTAACTAGTCGTAGCTAAAGACATTAACAATTAAAAACAAAGTAAATTAAAGGGGGCGATACAAAAGTGTCAAATATCGATTTGGGGGTTTTGTCACAAGTAGTTAAAATAGCAAAAATTAACAAGAAAATCAACTATGGGGAAATATTCTTGTGGTGTGACTGCAATGCAAGTTGAGATAAATCGTTGGGTACATGCTTCCAATAGAAAATTTGCAAGATAATAGTGACTAGGCTGAGCTTTAGATGGAAATAAGTTCCCTCTCAAGCAACTTACCCCGTTTCAAATGGGTTCCTCATTGACACCCATTTGCTGCATGAAGACCAGCCTACACCTTACCCCACTCACTCTCTTGAGCTGAGTGTTAGGATATAGGACTAGGGTTCACCCTTTTGGGCTAAACCTCATGTCAACCCACTCCTTAGGCCATCAGTCTAGTGGTCTTGATTTCGCGACCTCCCTCTCGAGCAAAGCCGAAAACACATGGGTGGTTTTGTATTTGCAACTACAAACCCATTAAATTAAAGCACAACCACTAGGTGAAATCGCCATTAAAATACATCTATCCTATCAGCAAGCAAGACCCAACAACAATATCAACACATATTTGCTAAATCACACCCCAAGAATGGTGGTTTTAAGCCACACATCAAGAAATACAAAATACACCTAAAATGATACCAAAATCAAATGGGTATAAGAAATTAAACCTTGATTTAAGCAAAAGGAAGAAGAATGGAGAAGACCCACTTCCAACTTGGGGAAGATGAAATCCTTCTCTCTTCAAGTATCCCACAAAACCCTCTCCAAACTTGAGAAAAAATATCTAAAAATGTACTATTCTATTATGAAAATAATAATAATGGTTCGGAACTTACAAAATTAATAACAAGTTTAGTATTTATATCCATCAGAAATTAGTGCAGGCGGATAGTTCGGTGAAGTTAGTCGAGTCCGCCGAATGACTCAGCGACTCGCCCTTCTTCTCTCTCATCGTCGTTGAGTGCTTGCCTACAATATCTTCACGTTCTGGACCATTGGCTGCTATAGTACTGCTTCGCGAAACTATTCGGCAAAGCACCGACTGCTCCTTTCATCGGCTTTTTGATCCTCTTCCTTTAGGGCTTCGCACACTAGAACAAAGGGCGGAGTATGTCCTTTCGGTGAATTGCCAAAGGTTCTTGGTGATGCTCATGCTTCAACTTCTTTGTTCTTTTCAGCCTTTTTGTTCCTTTTTGCACCTAAGTGTCCATGCTTCCACTAAAACTTCAAATACCTGAAACTTACGAGTTTTCATCATATATTGAGACAAAATAAGAATTCGAGGACACTATTTCTATCGAAATAAAGCCCTAAATGAGTCCAATTTGTGGACTCATCAGATATCAATACTTTCTTAAGAACTACTATGTTAGTTCGTTACTTAGTGACTCTGTAATTGTGGATTATAACTTTGATTATCTAATGAATGACACAGAAAAACAAGCCAACTATTGAGTTCAGGGATATACAGTGTCTGTTGAGTTCTTATTTGTCTTCTGCCACCGGTGTGGGACAAGACACACTAAATCCTACATCGTATGTTTTAGCATATGCAATTTGGACTTACTAGGCTTATCAATGCACATGACAAAACATTAATTGTAGAAATTAGTGTGTCTTTGTCCCACACTGGTGGCAGAAGACGAATATAAAAATTTATAAGAACTCAACAAACATTGTATATCACTGAGCTCAGTAGTGTGAGCTTGTAACCCAAGTGGGAGCAATAAGATGATTGGGACAAATCAAAGTTGTAGGCCTTGAGTAGATGGGGTAGCTCGCCCATCATTGGTTGGCTTAACATAGCAGCTCTCTCGCATAATCACAAATCAATATCGCTAGGTATGTCAAGCTGTTATTAGTCTGGACCATCACCTTTTTATTTGTCAATTGTTTTGTTTAATGAGGTGTGTTATAAAATTTGTACCAATATCAATTTTCGGTTATTTTTTTTATTGGCACCCATGATGATACTTGGATCTGTATCCCCGAATGTTAAAATTTAGATCAGGAAGGATCCGACTTCTAGATCTTCGTCCTTATAGAACACTTGCAACCTAGTGCGAGCAACTTGGGTAATATTTGGTTTTGTCGAGTTTCCATTTTGCTCACATCTAAACTGTTTTTACTAGTAATCATGTCAAATATCACTTAGGTTCTTTGTTGGCTATTATGTACTTTTGATAATTCAGGAAGTGGAAAGCTGATGTTAAAGATCAGTTATTCCATCCTCTGCTGACTGCACGAATCAAGACGATGCTTCCCTATTCTTCATATTTGCTGAATTTAGTATTACCTATGTTGTCGATGTGATAAGTGTTGAAAAAAGCTTCTCCATCCCCTAAATATCTACTATATGTACTATGTTGATATTGTTGTAATATAGGGTTGAACAAGTTTCTCCTTCCTTTGAACATTAGTATAATTTGGTTAATTTTTTGATATTCTTTTTTAAAAAGTATATAATAGTCGTCACTCATAGAAGTTAGAATGCGATAATATGAGAAGTCATATTGGACTTTGGTGAAACTCTGTGATGAGAGTCGTCACAAAAATTTTGGGTCAAAAACCTTTTTCGTAGTAACTCAGGAATTCCTATCCTAGTCCAGATTTGGATTAAATCAGAGTCATGAGAGGTCTAGGAAATCTGGTAATGAATAAGAGATCTAATTATTATTTTGATCAGATGAGAAGATAACTAAGATGTTAAGGAACCCGTACGACCTTACAGAATCAAATTCGGGCGAGAAGAACTCCCGTACTGATCTTAGCGCGAACGGGTAGTTTCTAAGTGTCATGGGTTTAAGGTGTGCTTTGAAATAGGGGTATGAAACTCAACCTTTGACTCTCTATTTCCATGCAGGCTTCCAGGTCGGTATTATTCCTGCTAGGGCAGGGTCGCTGTGGCGGGTTGGGTCTCGCTAAGGCGGACCAATTGTTAATTAAGTCGAAATTAAACCCCAAAAATGTTATTTTCTGCAAGTTTCATTCTTGAGAGCTAGGAGACGACCCCAGGCAATTTCTTGATAGTTTTCCACTATTTTTGGTGCTAAAGGTAATAATTTTACTCCCCTAATCCATTTTTCGATCTGTAGAACTTAGATTTATGGGTAAATTGTCAAGTGGGGGTGGGGGGTGGAGGGTTTGACAGGAAAACTAATTGTGGAAAAATCCCAAAGTTGGATATTAGGATCTTGGGTTTTGCGTAGGGTTTATAGTTTTGATTGTAATTAGGGTAATTAGGCCTCGTTTATTGATCCATGCATTAGTTTGTTGTGTGTAGACCTAGAACAAGCGGAAAGAATCCGAAAAGGGAAGAATCAGATTTCTTAGGAGGATTCAAGTTTTTTTCGAGGTTGGTGATTGTTTGATTTCATATTTGTGTGATGTATGATAGTATTTGCTTCATTGTAATTCATGTATGTATGCAAATATTGCACTATTGATCACATTAAATGCGAATGAATATAAACGAATGATGGTTCTCCCATCGGAGGGATAGTGTAGGTGTCAATCATGAAAGTCTTAGTCCTGACATTTTCACACCCCGAGGCTACCCCCTGGACGCGGACACGGGTCCTAGGATCACGAGTGACCCAAAGCTAACCCTACTGGCATATAATAAACATACTAAAGCAAATTGAATCAATAAATTCAATGCGGAAGATAAATCATATAAATAATCTGAAATGATGGGGAAATACCTATATACTATCTGAATAAATGAAAACTGATAGAGTTTGAATAGAAATGAAAAGTCAAACTCTAAAACTATAACTGAATCTAACTATGTCTGAAATAAGCCTCTAAACTGACTAGAAGTGCTGGGACATGCCCCAGCTAAATCTAGCAAAAACTAAAAACTAAAGACTAAAATGGAAAGATAACATGTCAATTGTCCTCGAAGAATGAGGACTCACCACTGATGCTACTGAACTGAAGATCGGGAACCGATCTATACGTGATCTCACTACTGAGGACCTAAACCTACATCACTAGAGGATGTAGCGTAGAGTATGCATCAATAATTGAAAGGTACTGAGCATGCATGATAGAATAAAGTTGAACAATACATAACTGAACAGGCAATAAATCAATGATATAATCTGAACATGATAAGGATACTCAAAGTACTATACATGACTAAACTGAATACAATGACCAAGTTTATGACATGTTGAGACTGATTACTAAACTGTATTGATAGCGTGGTCAATGCAATAGCATCTAACTACACTATGGGAGCTACTTATAACCGACATAAAACCACATGAGCTAAATGTGGAGTCCGATGTATATGCCTCATTGAGAGGACCCAATGTACCCTGCCAAAGGTATAGAGGCATGCTAGCGTGATTAGCTACAATGATACCCATGGAGGGGACTTACAACCTACGGGGCACGTAGCACTGGGACTTGAGGGTGACTGACCCTAGTCCACTTGGTATTAAGCTTCTCCTTATTGATTAGGTAATTAACATTTTATGACTGAAATGTTGCAATACTGGATAGCTCAAAATACTGACAGGCTAACTGAAAATGCAACATTCATATGTTGATAATGAAACATTTAAATCTGAGGCATGCATAACTGAAATATCTTGCCTAGCATGTGTAATTCATGAACTAAAAGAACTACATAGCTAGGGTTCTGAATTTTTGAAGGTATCTATGCAAAACCATACTAAAATCATGATAATCCGATTAGGAACTTTAAACTAACTTATTCATAGCGAAATGCTGAAATTCTAGAAACCCTAGGTCTAGATAATATTAAGGGAATCAAGAATCCACTTAATTTTAGGGACCTAATGGGCGAAAGGAACCCACTAGTGAAATCCCACATACGTGGTTATGAATTCCATAGAGAAATCATTTGATTTCGGGGCTGAACCTGATGAAAACCTACTGCGTTCTTGGATTATGGTTTGGCCGACTCTTTCTCCTTCAGCGTTTTAATTTTTCTATGTTTTTGGTGAATGATTTGCTTAGGGTATATTCTAGTTAAGTTCCACATGGTGATCCACGAACCACCAGAATGGACCGTGGGTCACCCTACGTTCGGTGGTTGGCAACTGTGGGTTATACCTGCAACTTCTGAAAATCTACATTTTGGTCTGTTTTTGGATACGTGGTGTTACATTATCTCCCTTTTGGAAACATTCGTCCTCGAATGAAGACTAAACTAGCTGAAATGGAGGGAGAGAGATGCATACCCTACTACTAAACACTGGAAACTGATTTCTAACTTAACTAAGTTCCAACAACATGAAAATATAACTGAAGGAACATGATGCTAAAACTAAAACTGCGCATGAATGACTGAAAAACGGAAGAGGAACTATTACCTCAAGCTGGAATGAAATCGGAAGGAAAGAGGTGAGGATACTTGTCCTTCATGGCTTCTTCTGCTTCCCCAATAGCTCCCTCTACGGACTGACTCCTCCACAAAACTTTCATTGAAGCGACTTCTTTGTTTCTCAACCTTCGAACCTGACGATCAAGAATCTCAACTAGTACCTCTTCATAAGTGAGACTATCCTTCACAACCACACTTTCTAAAGGCACAATAGACGTTGGATCACCCACACACTTCTTTAACAATGAAATGTGAAAAACCAGATGCACTGCTGTTAGTTTTGTTGGCTACACTATACCAACCTTTTCAAGATCTTGTAAGGGCCTACATATCTAGGACTGAGCTTCCCTTTCTTGCTAAATCTCATCACCCCTTTCATGGGCGACACTTTCAGAAAACCTAGTAATCAACTCGGAACTCTAGTTCCCTTTTCCTTACATTTGCATAGGATTTCTGGCGACTCAAGGTTGTCTTAAGTCTATCTCTAATGAGTTTTAGTTTCTCCATAGCATCATGAACTGAATCTGGCCCTATCAAGGATGCTTCAACTACTTCAAACCAACCAACTGGAGATCTACATCTACGCCCATACAATGCCTCATAAGGGGCCATCTGAATGCTGGAATGGTAACTATTATTGTAGGCGAACTCTATGCGAGGAAGGTGATCATCCAAACTACCCTTGAAATTGATCACGCAAGCTCTCAACATGTCTTCTAAGGTCTGAATGGTACGCTCTGCCTACCCATCTTACTGCAGATAAAATATTGTGCTAAGATTAACCTGAGTATCAAGACCTTTCTGAAATTACTTCCAGAAATGAGAGGTAAACTGAGGAGCTCTATGTGAGATAATAGAAAAAGGAACCCAATGCAACCTGACTATCTCATTAATTTAAAGCGTGGCGTAGTCCTCCGCCGAATCTGTAGTCTTGACAGCTAAAAAGTGTGCAGACTTAGTAACTCTGTCAACAATCACCCAAATGGAGTCACGCTGTCTGCGAGTATGAGGTAAATATATGATGAAGTCCATGTTGATCACTTCGCACTTCCAAGTAGGAATGTTGATATCTTGAGTCATACCTCCTGGTTTATGATGTTCTACCTTGACTTTCTGACAAATTGGGGCACGTCGCCACTAATCTGCTATATCCCTTTTCATACCATTCCACCAAAAGACTTCCCGCAGATCGTGGAACATCTTATTGGCACCTGGATGAATAGAATATCTAGAATTATAGGCTTCTGCAAGAATCTCCTGTCTGAACTCAACCACCTTAGGAACACATAATCGACCCTGATAGAGGACCACACCATCTCCCCCTTCGGAGAAAACCTCAATTCTCTGTTGATGGACTGCAACCATTAGTTGAAGTAGTATCGAATCACTATCTTTCTTTTCTTTAACCTCCACTACCGATGAAGAGTCTGACCCATTTTAAACTATTATACCACTATCTGATATGCTCATAAGACGAACTCCTAAGTGAGCCAGTCTATGAACATCCATTGCTAGCTCTTTTCTTTCTTCCTCCACATGTGCTACACTACACATAGACAGTTTTCTAAGAGCATCTGCTACTACATTGGCATTACGAGGATGGTAATGCACACTCATAAAGTCATCCTTGAGGAACTCTAGTCATCTCCTCTTGTGAAGATTCAACTATTTCTTGGTGAAGACATACTGAAGGCTCTTATGGTCTGTGAACACATCTACGTGAACACCATACAACTAATGTCTCAAAATCTTAAGTGCAAACATCACTGTTGCTAGCTCAAGGTCATGAGTCAAATAACTCTTCTTATGTACCTTAAGTTGTCTAGAAGCATAGGTTATAACCTTACCTTGCTACATCAACAAACAATCTAGGCCGAATCTAGATGCATCTCAGTAGATGACATAAGCGTCTGAACCCTCTGGTAGAGTCTAAATAGTAGTTGTAGTCAACCTAGTTTTCAATTTTGCGAAGCTCTTCTCACAATCATATGACCACTGAAACTTAACCTTCTTCTGCGTCAACTTAGTCATTGGAGAGGTTATGGATGAAAATCCTTCCACGAACCTTCTGTAATAGCCAGCCAAACCCAAGAAATTGCTGATATCTGTAGGAGAGGTAGGTCTGGGCCATTATTTCACTGCTTCTATTTTTTGAGAATCTACTCCAATCCCTTCGCTAGATACAATATCCCCAAGGAAAGCAACATATTGCAACCAAAACTCACACTTGTTAAACTTAGGGCCATCCTTGAGAGTTTGCAGGACAACCCTCAAATGATTCATATGTTCTTCCTCATTCCTAGAGTAAATGGGGATATCATCAATAAAGACAATAACGAACAAGTCCAAATACTGCTTGAATACCCTGTTCATCAAATCCATAAAAGCTGCAGGAGCATTGGTTAGTCCAAATGATATAACTGCAAATTCATAACGACCATACCAAGTTTTGTAGGTTGTTTTCAGGATGTCAATATCTTTGACTCTGAGCTGATGATAACCGGATCTGAGGTCTATCTTCGAGAAATAACTAGCACCCTAAAGTTGGTCAAACAAGTCATCTATCTAGGGGATAAGGTACTTATTCTTGTTTGTGACCTTGTTCAACTGTATCTAATCGATGCACATTCAGAGAGAACCATCTTTCTTTTTCACGAACAACTCTAGTGCACCCTATGGGGAAATACTAGGTCTGATGAAGCCCTTACCTAGAAGGTCTTTCAACTGCTCTTTCAATTCCTTAAGCTCAGCTGGATCCATTCTGTAACGAGGAATAGAAATAGGTTAGGTATCTAGAAGGAGATCAATTCCAAAGTCGATTTCCCTTTCGGGAGAAACTCCGGGAATATCTTCAGGAAACACTTATGGGAACTCATTAACTATTGGAACTGACTCAAGAGTTGGGGTTTCAAAACTTGAATCCTTAACCCAAACCATATGATAGAGATAACCCCTTAGAAATCATATTTTTGCCCTTAAGGTATGAAATGAATCGACCCATATGCGCTAAGCTACTACCCTTCCATTCTAAGATTGGTTCATCTTGAAATTGAAAATGAACAATCCTAGTTCTACAATCGACCGAGGAATGTTACCAATCCAAGCCTAGAATGATATTGAAGTCTACTGTTTCTAGTTCTACAAGATGTGTTGAGGTGACTTTATGAGAGACTATGACAGGGCAATTTCTCTATACACGTCTAGCTATGATTGGGTCACCGACTGGAGTAGAGACTGAGAAGGGTTCTAAGAGAGTTTCTGGACTAACACTGAAGTTGACTGCTATATAAGGTGTTACAAAGGAAAGTGTAGCCCCTGGGTCTAACAATGAATTAACATCTAAGTAAAAAACTCGTAATGTACCAGTGACTACATCAAAAGAATCTTCTTGAGTATGGCGAGCCTGGAGAGCATACGACCTGTTTTAATATTGATCACCACCTGTACCTATTGAGTTACCCTGCTGCTAAAGTTGTGGACTGAGCTCTACCATTGCTACCTCATTGGCCCTATTTATAAGGACAATCTTTCAACTTGTGACCAGACTGACCACACCTAAAGCATCCTTCCTTTACCACACTTTAGACAAGTTGGGTAGGTTCTGGTGCCTGAAACACTCCCCTGAGATTTAGAGCCTGATGCCCTACCTTTTTTATCATTTTAGAACTTAGAGGATGGAACACTAGCTGATGAAGGTACTGTAGTTGAACACATTTGCTGGAATTGCGAGCGATTTCCCCTACCCGATTTCGGTTGAGAATATTCATAGGTGCCTGTTCTTGTTCTAGCCTTCTTATTCTCCTTACCCTGTTCTGTAAGCTTGTCTACCTCGGCCTGCTGAGCATAAGTCATGAGCCTAGAGATGTTCATATTTTCCAGCAACATAGCATTCCTACACTATGTTTTCACTAGATCATATACCCCATACATGAACAAGTTCATTTGAGCCTTGGAATCAACCACCATGTGAGGAGCATACTTGGAGAGTTGGGCGAACTTGAGTCCATACACTTGGCCTCCCTCAACTCTCTCGGGAATAACCTATCCAGAAAGGTCTCACTAACGCATTCCCAAGTGTTAGGAGCTGCATCTGTATCACTGTTCTCTTTCCACTGAGTATACTAGAAATGAGCTACATCCTTAAGCAGATAAGATTCCAACTCAACCTGATCATTCCCAATTTCCTACATCACTCCAAAGATCATCTTGACCTCATAAATGAAGTTTTGGGGATCCTTACCAACCTACGATCCTAAGAAATCAGACATATTCATCCTAACAAAATCCCAAACTATTGCTACAACTAACCTAACATTAGATTTGTCAGAATAGTAACCTGCTGATTGTTCTGGTCGGTCACAGTCTGAGCCAACAACTGGATATCGTTCCAAAATTCAGCATTCAAAACTTCCTGATATGGGAATTGAGGAGCTGCGTTTGCATCCTTAGCATTCACATTCCTTCTATAGCCTCTACAGTGAGGCATGATCTGAAACTCACAACGAAGGATTAGAACGAGAAATTGGATCGTACCTCACCAATGATAAGAGTAACAAGGAAATGAAGTTTTTCCTAAAAAACCTTGTAGCCACCCTCTCATTAGATGTGGTGCACTTCACACCCATGAAAAAGACTCTACTTAGTGTGGCTTTTCAGACATCCTAGGACTATTAAACCTAATGCTCTGATACCAAGTTTGTCACGCACCGAGGCTGCCCCTCTGGACGCGGACACGGGACCTAAGATCACGAGTGACCCCAAGCTAACCCTGCTGGCATATAATAAGCACACTAAAGCAATCTGAATAAATAAATATTGTGCGGAAGCTAAATATTATAATTAATCTGAAATGATAGGGAAATACCCATATACTATATGAATAAGTGAAAACTGAGAGTTGTAATACAAATGAAAAGTCAAACTCTAACACTATAACTGAATCAAAATATGTCTGAAATAAGCCTCTAAACTTTCTAGAAGTGTTGGGACATGCCCCAGCTAAATCTAGCAAAAACTAAAAACTGAAGACCAAAATGGAAAGATAACATGTCAACTGTCCTCAAAGAATGAGGACTCACCTCTGATGTTGCTGAACTGAAGATCGGGAAATGATTTATATGTTAACTGGCTGCTGAGGACCTGAACCTACATCACAAGAAGATGTAGCACAGAGTATGCATCAGAACTTAAAAGGTACTGAGCATGCAATAAAATCTGACTTAATAGTGGGAGCTACTAATAACCGACATAGGTATAGAGGCATGCTGGTGTGATCACTAAAATGATGCCATAGAGGGGACTTACAACCTATGGGGCACGTAGTTCTCGGTCTTGATGGTGACTGACCCTAGTTTACTGGAAATTAAGCTTCTCCCAATTGATTAGCTAATTAACATTTTATGACCGAAATACTGCAATACTGGATAGCTCAAAATACTTAAAGGCTAACTAAAAATGCAACATTAATATGCTGATAATGAAACATTTAAATCTGAGGCATGCATAACTGAAATATCTGGCCTAGCATATGTAATTCATGAACTAAAAGAACTACATAGCTAAAGTTCTGAATTTATGAAGGTATCTACGCAAAACCATACTAAAATCATGAAAATTTGATTAGGAACATTAAACAAACTAATTCATAGTGATCTGCTTAAATTCTAGAAACCCTAGGTCTAGATAATATTAAGGGAATCAAGAATCTGACTGAATTCTAGGGACCTAATGGGCGAAAGGAACCCACTAGTGAAATCCCACATATATGGTGATGAATTCCACAGAGAAATCTTTTGATTTCGGGGTTGAAACTGATGAAAACCTGTTGCGTTCTTGGACTAAGGCTTGGTCTACTCTTTCTCCTTGTGCGTTCTAATTATTTTAAGTTTTTGGTGAATGATTTGCTTAGAGTAGATTCTAGTTTAGTTTCAAGGCTAAAAGTGACCAAAACTACATAGTTTAGGGGTTAAACGACGTAACGTAGGGGTCCAACGCATGAGGGAAAGACCAAAAGACCCCTAACTAAACTATTGTTGGGGTCACTGACCGACGGACCGTGGATGGACCGACGATCTGTTATGGTCAACTGTTGATGGGGTTCTAGGTGTTGAAATCTGGGGTCCGACCTATGGCCCTGGAACATGGACCGTTGTCTGACCTACGGTCTGTAGGTCCTAGCGTAGGTCAGGACTAGGGTTATTTTTCTAGGCCTTTCTGTGGAGGATTGTAGATGGTGATCCAAGGACCACTAGAACGGACCGTGGGTCGCCTTACGGTCCGTAGGTGGCAACCGTGGGTTACACCTGCAACATCTGAAAATCTACAGTTTGGTCTGTTTTCAAATATGGGGTATTACAGACATTATACGTACTTTAAAGTAAATCATTGAGTTAATTCCTTTTTTTCCTTGATACTGTCTTTAGTTCATGGATTACTGCCTCTGCATCCTAACAAAAAATGTAATACATGTTACTTTGAAGAGTTTATCAAATTTTAGACGAAGTAGATTTACTGCTCTGAATATTCTCTAGGTAAATATTATGTTGCCACTTCAAAGAAATGACTATTTCCATTAGTAGAACCAACTAAATAAATGAGGGAATGTTTATTTCCATTCAGGCAAATGTCACGTGCAATTTTTTTTTAAAGATACCTGGTTTTTTTTACTTTTTTCACTGGAATCTATGTTGCTCGAACTTTTCAAAAATGTCAACAGGTGTGTTTCAGATTCTTCAAATTAGTGTAATTTTAGAGGATCCGACACAGGTGCGGCATTTGAAGTGCAGAGTCTCCGTGCAACTTAGAATGGAATACCGTCCACAATTCTGTTTGCAATGTAACAGTTAAATGTGGTAGAAAATAGTGAAAAACAAGAAATAAATTGCATTGATAAGAAAAAAACAGAGTGTAGAAGGATCTTGATTCTTAATATAGTCAAAACATAGAAGTACTAACGAGGCTCTCTGTAATTCTGCTGCAAATTGGTCATACTGAAGATTTTTGAAATAAAATATTTGGTTTCTTAGTTAGAACTTAGAGGACATAAAAGGAGAAAAAAGGAGATGTCAAAAAAAGGAAGGAAACAACTGTATATCTTAAAGATGTCTAGTAAACTTCATCTTCATTTTTTTTAAAAATTTGTACCTTTACTAATTGATGGATATTTTATCCCCTTCCCTCATATATGCATCCAATCATAATTTTGTTGGAAGGGAAAGTTCAATAGCACTTGTCCCAAAAAAAAAGAAGGAAAAACGAAGAAGGTGAAATTTCAATGGGAAAAAACCAAGGGGTGAAGAAAGATGTATATCATAAGGTTATAGCAATGAGGGAATGCAAGAGATATCTATACTACATGTAATTTTATTCTTTAATTATTAGAAATACCTTAATATCATAAGAAAGGTAGAAAAACAAACTAGGAAATGTTAAAATCCATAAAACTGGAAATTTGTAGAGTGTCTCCTCATGTTTTGTTTGTTTGTTTGTGACTATATGAATTCATTGCACATATTTACTCCATTTAGCATTTTATTTTTCACTGTAAGGATTTAGTGTGTTTTGTATTTTTCATCTGTGGTTTTCCATGCTTCAAGATGTAGGCATGTTTCTAGTGTTCATCCAATAACAACTACCAAGGTACCTATTCTGAAAGTTGTTGATTGTAGTACAAGAATCAAGTGTGAAATATCAGTTAAAAATAGGGATACAGTTTCAAAATCTAAGATAATACACATGATATGTTCACTTGATGAAAGCTTTTATGTAAGATTCTGCCATCTCTTGTATGTTTGCAATATGCACAGTTGTACAATAGTTTGGAAGGCCTCTTATTTCATTCCTGGATGCATCATAGCAATACCACAGGGCTGTAATTCTTGAAACTATATCACTTTCTCTAGCTTCACTTGAAGTACAATCAGAATGAAAATTCCCATCATATGCCCCATGAGATATACAATACAAAGCAAGTAAAAGGAATTTCACAAGTTAAGACTGTGCCTTCTATTTAGAAAGCCAAAAAGACATGGCGTGTGATCACAAGGGACAATGGAAGTGGAAGATTAAAGAGAAGGAAAATAAATAATCAAAAGGAGCCAATAGCCTTTGTTGGCAGCATAAAATAAACTTTCAAGTTGAAAGGAAGCAAACTCGGAAGGTGCATCAATTAGTTATGCCACAAAGACTTGCATCTTTGTATAACATAGATTGAAAAAAAAATAAACTAAGGAGATAAGTTTCTTTTAACTATTTAAAAAAAAAATTGAATGTTTTTTTCCTTTTGATTCATCCTAACTTGTAAAACATGTAAACGACATTGAATCCTACTTACTCTAGACATTGGGGAAGTATAAAATATTTTATCTATATCTATAGCCTTAAAAAATAAACTATTAGGTTATGTGATCATCCATGAATGTTTATTTAAGAGAGATCTTCAATTAGAGGAAGGAAAAAACTAAGTCAAGTTATGTTGATGAACGGTCGCGATGTAGTTTCCATAGCTTATTTGATCATTGCATGATCTCTCTTTTGTGCTGCAGAAATCACCAAAACATTTCTTTTATTTATTCTGGACACTTTTCTATAATAAACATTCTTAACTAAAGGGAAAGATTCTACAGATTCTTCCTGTATCACCTTTGTGAAGATTCGAGGGAAAGAGGGTGGATGTGGTGGGCTGATAATTTAACAATAACTAAAATTAGTATCATTGTGTAAATTGACATATAGTGGAACGTGTGGAACTTTAATTGTATCTAATTTTATATAGCTAGATGGTTAAGATTATCATAAATATATTGCTTACGCTATTATCATAAGCCTATCATCTCCTTATATTCTTTACTAGTTATATCTTTACTTGGAGGAAACTGACAGCTATTTCTGTGAAGAATAATTTTCTGAATATTTATGAATAGTAAGCTGCAATTTTAATGTTTAGACAGGCCATGTGATTTATGTAGTACGTTGAATGCATGTTACTTCCAATTGACACATAAGTTAGGAAAAGAAGAAAGATGAAAATCAAAGTTGTTGCTTACTAGTACATTTTTTTACTATCTACCCCCACCTTCTCCTTTGCAGGCAAGGTGGAGTTGTTCTTATTCATATGCTGATAGATATCAATTGTTATATGATCTCTTCATTTTGCAGATGAAAGCTTGGGCAAAAGCACATAATATCAATAGCTCAAGAGACAAAACTTTGAACTCATTATCTGTAATACTTTTGGTTGCTTTTCATTTGCAGGTATGAGCCAAGTACAAGTTATTTCTTTGTTTCCATCTTTCTCTTTGTTTCTTGATTACATATTATGCAACTTGCATACTGATCACATTGAGTCAATAATGTATTTGCCTTATTAGAAGATAATTGACTCTCGTGAAATGTGCATAATATGCTATTAACAGTATCCTCTAAGGAGGCTATTGTAATCACAATAAAATTCCTAGTTTGTTACAATATTCTTCAAACACCAAGTTTGTATTGATTTAACTTATAAAACACCAAACGTAAGAGAAATCTACTTTTTGTACTTTTGCATACTTACAGTACCATCTTGGTACTACTTAATGAAATTTACTTTGCCTTATCACAAGAAAAAAGGAGAAAGAAAAAGATGGTTTGGTGCACCTTTTGTAAAGCACCCTCTTGTACAAGCGGACAACGGTGTTGTTCTTGTAAAGTTCTTGTTGCTGTATTTAACCCTTTTTGTCCATAAAAACAAAAGACCATGCTTTTTAGTAAGGCCATAGCATATTAAAAATGAATTTCAATGTTTCTGAAATGCCTTTTTGCTTATTTGTTTTGTATGTGTGTATTTTCTTTCTAGAGGGCTATTAATGTAGTTGTTTAGTTAGTAATCTTTATTTTTTCTTTCATTTGGTGTCATGAACTTCACAGACAGGAAATCCTCCAATACTGCCATATTAGAAGGTAACTATGAACCTTTACTTTTTAAGTTATCGAACGCCTTAAGGAAGAGATATACTTATTTTAGTATCAATACAGAGTGTTGTGAAGTACTTCTTCTGAAGAAATATATAGGACCCTAAGCATCAAAACTGGATGAGTATGGAAAATCTTTCATTTCTGAGGCTGTAAACTGACTTTCCTCCAACTAGAATGATTGAAATAGATGGCTAGGAAGGTACGAAGTGACTCGACTCTGCAGTGATACATACTCATAATTATTTTTTCTTATACATAACTTGGCAGTTCTCGTTTTAGCACTTGTTTCCTTGTTTGAGTTTTGGCACTTTTCTCTTTTCTTTAGTTTTTCATGAGAGTTTTTGTTTTGACTAGCTCGGTAGTATTTCTTGGCTTGTAAATATTCTAAATGGCACTGATACAGATGCAGTGGCAAAGCCGTTGCATAAGTTTGTGAGATATGGGAAGAGAAACAAAGAGTTGGTGGTTGAGTTGGTAGTTGCATTGTTAGTCAAGGTATTGTGAATCTAGCAAATCTGGCCTCATCTTAAAGAGACTCCCATTCCCTGGCAAACATTTAGTTTTCTGGCTCTTTACGGTCTAATTTCATTGCAGTTATTGTCGGTTGAGAAGCTATGGGCCAAAGGACTATGTGCAAGTACCTATGAAGCATCTTGACGATCTAAAACATGGGACTCCAAAGTTTGCTGCATCAGTGTATTTATCTTTAACTTATTCATGTCCTCTTTGCTAAGTAATATTTGAAGAGCTGTATATTAGGCTTATTGTGGTCTTTACAGGTTGAGGATTTCACTAATCGTTCTCAAAATGCTGCAAGGGTTGTTGGGAAAGCAGAAGTTAAATGCATATACAAGTGTATCCAGCGTACTTGTGAATACATTTCTGCTTTTATGGATGGCCTTATCGAAATACCCATATTAAAATACCAGTTGTTTGGACGTGCTTCCCCCTTTCAAGACGATCTGAGACAAGGAACATTATAGAAGATGGAAATACAACCACTCTTCCATGTAGGATATCAAGTAGCAGGATCAAAGTAAAGAAAGCAAAAAAGGAATTCAGTCAGCTATACCTTTTGAACCTATCACGACAAAAAGAAAATGGTCTACCGAAAGTTGGGAAGGATCAACTTCAGTGAGTGATGTCGGCGTAATCAAGCCACAACTTCCAATTCAAGTATCTACGATCATACAATAGTAATATAATCCAACATAATGGGTTGGGGTCGAGTCCCAAGGGAGCGATTTCTGAGAATTAAGAGTTAAGCTTGAATACGCTACAGTTAACCATAGCTAAAAACATTATCGAGTAAAAACATAATAAATTAAGGAGTTGACACGAATGTCAATTATCAAAGGGGGGTTTGTAGTCCATTAACAACTAAAACAACGAAAATACACAGATGCGAGTATATGGAGACGGGATTCTTGGGATGTGATAGGAATACGGGATAAAATACAGAATCGGGTAAATGCTATTGATAGTCAATTGCTGAACATTTGTAACTAGGCTAGGCTTTAGTGGGGGTATATTCTCTCTAGAGCAACTTACCCCAAATCAACTCGAATTCTCTCGAACATCGAGTTGCCGCAATTAAGCACAACCTCCACCTTAGACCATTTACTCTCTCTAGCTAAATATGTGGGAAAAAGCCTAGGATTCACTATCTCGAGCTGAACCCATGTCGACCCAATAACCATCGACTATCGATTTAGCAGTCTTAGTTTTAAAACCTCTGTCTCGAGCAAGCCAAAAATACTAAGATGAAATCGTATTTCCAACTACAATCCGATTAAGTTCAAACACACCTACTAAACGAAATCACATTTAAACAGCAAATAGACTAACAATAAGCAATACCCAACAGGAAAGTTAACCTATATTCACAAAATCACACCCCAAAAATTGGGGTTTTAGCTAGACATTGAAAAAAGGAAGAAAATGATACCAAATCGAAGTAACATCATCTGGGTATGATTTATATTCGCTTCAAATGAGTCTAGAATGAAGATTCTTGGATACCCACTTCCAATTTCTTGCAGTTGAAAATCTTCAAAACCTTCAAGCTCAAGAACAATGTCTCCCAAAAACACTAAGAACTAAAAAACTGAAAATATTCTCTACAACTTGATACTAAACTATAGAATTAAATGAGTATTTATAGTTTTCAAAAATTTGTTCTGCGAAGGATCACTCAGCGCAGTTGGTCGGGATCGCCGATGAACTCAGCGATCCGCCCTTTGGTCTGCTTCATCGCCTTTCAGCTATTGCCTTCAGCATCTTCGCGTTCTACATCGTTGGCAATATAGTACAGCCTCGCAGAACTATTTGGCGACACGCAGACTACTCCTTTTCATCATTGACTTGATATTTTCCTTCAAGGCTCAGCACACTGAAACTTTGGGCGAGGTAAATGTTATTCGGCGACTCGCCATATGCATTAGGCGATCCTTAGGCCTTCTTTTCTTCGTCTTTTTGGCCGTTTTGTTCTTTCTTGCCAAGTAGTGTCCATGCTTTGCCACAAACTCCAAATACCTGAAACTTAAGGATTTACATCAGTTATTGAGAGAAAATATGCATTTATGGACACTAAATCTATTAAAATGAAGACCTAAATGAGTCCAAATTGTGGACTCAACAGCACCCCCAACTTAAACTTTTGCTTGTCCTCAAGTAAAATTCAAGTTTGGCAGTTCAGAAAGGATGTCTTGAACAATGCTACACGAGACTCAATCATGAATGGACACACAAGACTCAATTTACTCATGCGAAGATCAAATGTGCACTCAAAGTTTCAAGTTGTGACACACCATTATCAAAGAATCTAAAGCTCACTATACTTGCTTCAAATGTAAGTTCAAGCTCAACAAAGGAAATCAAATGCCCTCACACAAAATAATGATTCAATATTCACACAATGGTTTAACAATTTAAAGTTCTGAAATCAAATGCAACGCTCACACTGACAAAGAAGAACACAATGCATGCTTTCACCCATAGGTTTGCCCGTATTTTCCAATAGACAATTCTTTCAACTCACTCAAGATCAAAAATGTCTTTTCAAGGCTTGTAATGGTGCCGAGTGCAAAGATAAGGTCATTTAGGCTTAGTTACTTTCATCGTCATGTAATGCAGTGCTCACAACACATTCTTTCCTCTTCTTTCATCATTTTATCTAGTGCTCAGAAGTCATCCCATTATCCACATTCCATCGAATGTTCGGGAACCCCATTTCTTATGTACTTTACTTGACAACTTTTTCATTCTTTTTCTTTTTCTTTCTTTTCTTTCCCTTCTCTTTTTTTATATGGAGGGGTTCCATTTTTCTCAAAACCATGGGTTAAAGGAGACTTTTCTAGCACTTCTTCACTTGCCTTCTCTTTTCACCACACCCCCAACTTAGGCTTTTGGCCTAAGTTGGCTATTCAATCAACCACAAATCACGAGGATTATAGGTAGTGGATTTAAGAAAGGTCATGTTTTCATCAAGTTTCTTCCAAAGAAAGGTAAGGCTCAAGGGGTGTTCAAAAGAGGTTCACACACTTACAAGGTAGGCCACAAAAGAGGTATATGTCAAATTGTTTCGCACTCTTCAAAATTTCCTAAGATCATATCAAGAGATAGCCCTACTTAATTGATCGGACCAACGGGGCAAATTCTAGGTGTTATCATGCATAGTTCACAGTAAGCTCATCACACAAGGCATCGACACCTAAGTCAAACAAGACTCCACAGTTTTGCTAGTGTGCAACGATCATCACAAGAGACTTGATTTGATAATTGGCTAGTCACAACGAGATCCATGCAAAGAGTTAACATATTGTCTATGCAACTTCATTTGGCCTCATCGTAGCCGCACATGCATGTTTGTTCGATTATGTGCACTATTCAAGTCATCGGTATTGATAAAAACCAATACTCAAATTTGCAAGAGAACAACCACATTCAACACATACAAGAGGTTGAATTTTTTTTTCCGGAAGGGTCAAAAATCATTTTTAATTAAAAGCAAGGAGCCACAAGCTTAAACCTTCCACACAAAGCAGTGTCAACACAATTTAGGCTAAAACCCAAATATATAAAAAAAAATAAGAGTCATAATGAGCACACAAAGGTGGGTCTCACCCCACCACAAATAAGCATTTGTCCTCAAATGCAACTAATAATTATCCAACAGTGAAATAAAGAAAGGACAGAGAGGGAGGTAAAAAAGGGATCCTATCTAAGCAGACACTCCATCTATCTGGGCATCAGTGCCCAGGGTGTCAATCTAGACTTAGCGTTCAGTGCTTGGAGTCACCTCAAAAGAGCCAGCTCCATTAGAGACAGCAAATGGTGCATTTGCCAGGGAAGCATGCACAACCGCATCTATCATGGCTGCTTTAGTCTCAGTCAGGTACTCATCTGTAGCTCCCTTATTCTCCTCAAGCATCTTTTCATCAGTTTCTGTCTCTGACTCAGGATCTGTTGTCTGCTCCATTCTATCCTCATGTTCGGTGGTAGTCGGAGGTATCTCGGCCACATTTGGAATCTCCACTATTCCAAAGACCATGGACATATCGATGGACTTCAGGTAGTCCACATTTTTCCTCAGTTGAGCAATGGAAGCTTTTAAAGCCTTCACCTCCTCGGTGGCTCCTTGACCACACTCACACACCGCTATTCTTTCCACATGGGTATCAATGGCAGCGCTCAATGGTGTCACAGAATTAGTCAACACAGACTGAATCATGTCAGGAATGGAGGTCTCAAGCATGGCTGCCCAATGATCCGCAAAATAGGCAAGTTTTCCCATTCAAAGTAATGATGCTTGGGTGATCGGAGTCCGGGAGATAGCAGCAGCAAAAGGTCTAGGAGGCAGTACGACAACAAAACAACTAGGGGCATCACATTATACAACACAAGGAGTACTTGAAGGCCAAGAGGCCAGAGTAGGCAAAGATGCCTCTGCAGGTGAGAAGTCTGTGTTTACACCCGGGAATCCACCTGGGCTGCCTTATTTTTCTGTTCAACTTGGTCCTTTAAATATTCTGCCTCGATCTTCTGGATATCGGTAGAGGATGTAGGAATCACTTCCACATATTTCTTGGCATCTCTAGGCACCCGACCTCGTCTCTACAACTCGGTGATCAATACCGAGAAAGGAAGTCAGGTCTGGCGATGATTTGCATGTATGAGAATCTTTGAAGCAATGATCATCCCCAAATTTATCCTGGTTTCCTTTATGATGCAACCCAGATAGGCAGACTTTGCAAGGCGAAGGAGTGACTCATTCTGGGATGGCATGATTGTGTTGCTGAAAAAACCAAACCAATATCTTGCAGCAACGTCCAGGCCTTTCTTTTCAATTGGGGCCTCTTCTGCCAACCAATCTGGAGTACCATATGAAATTAGTGGGACTAACCACTTTTTCATCTCATCCAGCTTCTCTGTTCTGATCAAGTGTTGGCAGTGATCATTAATACTCGTGGACATGCCCAAGAATGTGTTGATAGCATCACTGTCACAAGTTACCTTCTTACCTCTGACAACCACGTAGTCGACTTATTTGAAAGATGTTGCTTGTTTCTTCCTCTAGGTTATCGATGAACCGTATGCACTGTATAAATCTCTAACCCAACTTGGAATATAAGAGCCATGGGGTTTGGTGAAAATTTGGAACTTGTGGTGTTTCTGGCAATCCATTATCTCCGGGTACCTGTCGATAACCCCATCTATGGACATACGCTCTTCCTCAAGGATCATTCTCAGCCCTTCAGTCTTTAATCTATTCATTGACTTGGGCGGAAGACCATGTACCGGAGGTGCCATTACCATTGCTTGTTCTGGTACCGGAGGAGTAGGGGTGGTAGGCTGCGGATTCCTAATCCTAGATGGATCATTTCTCTTTTTAGATCGTAACTCCGCCCTCTGTGCTATGATAAGCTCATCATCCTCAGACTCTGTAGTTTGAGGCTCCTGATGCTCATCCTCAACTTTTCCTTTCCCAACAGTTGTGGATAGTTTTGTTGCTTTACCCCTGGATGCAGCTGCATTATCATTCAGTGTAATCCCGTTTGCTTTCCTTTGGCGTGACATGTTTCTCCCAGCAACTTTAGACCTAGCCATGTCTGCAATCATAGTGGGAAAATTTAGATATACTTAATCAATTTCATAGAGAAGTTGTTGCAGAAGGAATCGCCGAGTTACTCGACGAGTCATCAAATCGCCTTGGCGAGCTGAATCGAGCTAGCCGAAAGAGTTGGCCCAAACCCCAAAAATAAAATCAAAGCACGCACTAGTTTAATTAAGCTCAAACCCATAACACCTATCACCCCGAGATACTCAGACTTCTCCCGATTTTGCCAAACTAAGCAACATGCAAGCACAACCACACAAAATTTAATCATTTCAATGCACAAGCTTACGAGATTTCAAAAATCAAGACAAAATGGGTAAGATTCTCGAATTAAAATAGGCGTTTGAACAATCTAATCGCATCAGAGAGGCCAGCACACGACAATACGATCATATCATTTGCATAAGGGAAAAAGTTACTGACAATATGTTCGCGGTTCGGAAAACCAACCTTTGATGCCAATTAAATGACTTTGAAATGCTAGGCGGCAATGAAATCCAACTCCGAGAGTAGATCAACACTAATAATACTCTAAACACGCAAGAAACATAGAAACTAGAGTGGTTGTGTGAGTTTGGGAAAATAAAAAGTGAGGGAAACTGAAAGTATTTGAAATTTAACTCCTTGGCTCTCTTTAAGACCATCCAGTTTTTGCCCACTCGGTGATATTATTCGTGTTCACCGAGCTATTTGGAGACACACCGAGTGATCATTTATCCCACCGAGTTTTACAGTACCTCCAATTTACATGGGGATCCAAACGACGGACTTTGTCGCGATCGCCAACCAGGTTGGCGACTCGTCAAGTTGCTCATAGGCTCACCGAGTTTTACAGGGTTCAAGTTAAAATTACTTTGAGTCAAATGGAGAACCAAGTCGAGCACGCCAACCAGTTTGGCAATTTGCCGACTGGATTATTTATTCGCCAATTTTGCACTTTTCAAACACTTATTCTACTTTAACCTGCACAATCAACACAAAATTATTTCTAGAATAATAATTTAAAGCGATAAAACCTTGGGTTGCCTCCCAAGAAGCGCCTTATTTAATGTCGTGGCACGATGCATGACCTTACTCACACTCCATTATTGGGGTTAGCCCTAGTGTCACTAGGTAACCCCTATTGCTCATTTGGGTGGAGATGAGGCACTACATGACTCTTGAGTGTTTCGATTAGTTGGATAGAACTCGAGTGAGAGCCAATTATTTCATTTAACACTTAATATTCTCCTTTATCTTCTCTAGCACTCTATCTTGCTCAGTGATCTTTTGTAGAATGATTAGTAGTGTACCCTCGATACGACTGTTCTCACTATCTTTAGACTTTTTCCGCTCATGAGGGGGTATGTACCTCCCTTTTGTTTTGCACTGGACTTCTATCTCTGATATTTTGGTGGCCAAATTGTCCAACTAAGTTACCAGTGCAGCTAATATGAAGTCCTTCTTGCCTTCTTGGTTTGTCTCACCCAATTTGCCTCCAATTGTATCCGCCATGCTTCAAGTGTCTACTTATAATGGCAATGCAAAGAGAAACAAAACTAAAAATTAAATAAGCGAACTATTACTAACAAAAGCAAAATTTGACTCTACTAATAACTCTCAAGTAACACCACTCCCCGACAGCGGCACCATTTTGATGTTTGCGTAATCAAGACACAACTTCCAATACAAGTGTCTATGATCGTAGAATAGTAATAGTACCCAACTGAATAGGTTGGGATCAAGTCCCAAGGGAGCGGTTTCTGAGAATTAAGAGTTAAGCGTGAATACGCTAGAGTTAACCATAGCTAAAAAGATTATTGAGTAAAAACATAATAAATTAAGGGTTTGACACGAATGTCAATTATCAAAGGGAGGTTTGTAGTTGATTAACAACTAAAATAGTGAAAATACAAAGATGCGAGTATAGGGAAACGGGATAAAATACACAATTGGGTAAAGGCTATTGATAGTCAATTGCTGAACATTTGTAACTAGGCTAGACATTAATAGGGTAAATTCTTTCTCGAGCAACTTAACTCGAATTAACTCGGTTTCTCTCGAACACCGAGTTGCCGCAATTAAGCACAACCTCTACCTTAGCCCATTCACTCTCTCGAGCTAAATATGTGGGAAAAAGCCTAGGATTCACCTTCTCGAGTTAAATATGTGGGAAAAAGCCTAGGATTCATTCTCTCGAGCTGAACCCATGTCGACCCAATAATCACCAACTATCGATTTAGCAGTCTTAGTTTTAAAACCTCTCTCTCGACCAAGACAAAAACACTAAGATAAAATCGTTTTTTGCAACTACAATCCCATTAAGTTCAAACACAACTACTAAATGAAATCACATTTAAATATCATATAGACTAACAATAAGCAATACCCAACAAGAAATTTAACCCATATTAAAAAAATCACACCCTAAGAATTGGGGTTTTAGCTAGACATAAGAAAAAGGAAGAAAATGATACCAAATCGAAGTTACATCAACTAGGTATGATTTATATTCGCTTCAAATGATTCTAGAATGAAGATTTTTGGATACCCACTTCCAATTTCTTGGAGTTGAAAACCTTCAAGCTCAATGAGAATGTCTCCCAAAAACTCTAAGAACTAAAAAACTGAAAATATTCTCTACAACTTGATACTAAACTACAGAATTAAATGAGTGTTTATAGTTTTCAAAAATTTGTGATGCGAAGGATCACTCCACGCAGTTAGTCGGAACCGCCGATGCACTCGGCGATCCGCCCTTTGGTGTGCTTTATCGCCTTTCAACTCTTGCCTTCAGCATCTTCACATTTTGGATCATTGGGCGATAAAGTATTGCCTCGCGGAACTGTTCGGTGACACACCGACTTCTCATTTTCATTGCCGACTTGATCTTTTCCTTCAGGCTCAACACACTGGAACTTTGGGCGAGGTAAAGGTCATTTGGCGCCTCGCCGAATGCATTAGGCGACTCACCGAAGGCATTAGGTGATCCTCAGGCCTTCTTTACTTTGTCTTTTCAGCCATTTCGTTCCTTTTTGCCAAGTAGTGTCCATGCTTTGCCTCAAACTCCAAATACCCAAACTTAAGGATTTACATCAGTTATTGAGACAAAATATGCATTTAAGGACACTAAATCTATTAAAATGAAGCCCTAAATGAGTCCAAATTATGGACTCATCAGTGAGCTGTGGACAGTCAAAAGGAAAATGGGCTACTGAAGGTTGGGAATGAGTACGTTCAACGAGTTGGGGATAGCCTAAGGAGGATGGTGGACCACCCGACTCTCTTTGGCCAAAAGGAAAATGGTCTTCCAAAGGCTGGGGAAAACCATCTTTAACGAACTGGGGAGAGTCAAATCACAAATTGGAACAAAGTACCACCAGACTCTATCTGGACAAAAAGGAAAAGATCAGATGAAACCTAGGGAGGAACTTCTTCTTCTCAATAGTTGGGAAAATCAGACACAAAAAGTTGTCCCATCAGAAAGCACAACATTAAGCATGCACCTAAGGCTAAGTGGTAAAAAATGCAGACAAGAGGTTTGGGAGGAAGCTAAATTAACCATTTGAATCTAGATTAAGTAGGTAGTGTATATCTAATTGAATAATTTGCACCAAATTTTACATTATTTCTAGGACTTTCTTCTTAACTAGGTAATGTATCCGTCATCATCCACGTGTTTTTGTACTGGTTCGTTAGGATATTTTGTACAGATCTACCTAGCAATGGCCTTAGCAAGATAGAATGTTAACTGCTCAATGTACATTTAATTTTATGTATCTTATGAAGATCAAGGAATTGAAAGAAAAACAGATTCTTAAGAAGCCAAATTTGTCTCTCTATGTCTCTCTTTCTCTCTCTCTCTGTCTCTCTCTCTCTCTCTCTTTCTCGATCTACTTTACTATGAATAACATAGGAAATAGTAGATTTCAGTCTTGTTGTCAATAAATGTCTCAAATAAAAGTTACCCAATTTGATGAGTATAGTTATTCAATATTTGTTTTGGCAAAAGATAGTAAGTGTTTGATACAATAGTCGAAATGTCGAAATGTGTGCGATTTGAACCCCACACCATCATTATAATATAAAAAAATCAACAAAGAAAGGCAATCAATCAAAAAAGTTTCATCAAACTTCTATGACAATAGAAACTTGATTCCAATAAAACATACTAAAAGAAACAAGGTTTTTAAGTTCTAGCTGATATTAACAAGTCAAGCCCAGTAGAGATAGCATCCTACATTTACGCAGGGTTTAGAAATTCTATTTAACAACATAGTCTGATATAATAATACTAATAAAAATCTAAATTTTGTTTCCTCTAACACTCTTAATATCATCGCCAATAGATATAGCATCCATTGAAATACCATCAATCCCTCCTTTTGAAATTCCAGCACAATAGAGCCCATTCTTTCCTTTCAAATTTATCAATGTACCATCTTCAAGGAATATTAACCTATAATCCTACATTCAAAGCAAAAAAATTGTACATTATTTGAGACAACGATGGTAAAATTAATTGTAAGTGAAATTAGTAACTAGGAAAACTTATCGAGAAAAACTTATCCGCACACAATATTTATGGGCAAGTGGAAAATTTCAATTCTCAAATTTAGAATTAAAAAAAAGAACATAGTGATAATTTACAAAACACACCTTTAGCCATTTGGTAGCAATATTCTTCTATCCAGTAGCAAAAATGATTGCATCAAATTGATGTTCATCTCTATTGTCAAACACTACTGTATGTTCCTTTATTTCCGATATTCCATGAAGTACCTAATTAACATTTCACTAAAAGTTATTTCACAAAAATAAACTATTATTTCCTTTTTCATAATAGAATATTAATGCATATTGGATGAACTATTCACACAAATTTATTGTATTAGCCAAAATTACTAAATTCTACCAATTTCTTTACTATAACAGTTCAGCCATTGCCCATGATAATGAACATGTAGTTTACTCTTCTTCATTAAATACTACTTCTAGGTTCTTGGCAGTAATCAAATTTGAACTCATGATGTGTGCCTAACCATACATCACATGTTGTACTTTTACTATAAGACAAAAACCCTCGGAGAAATTAAAGCCATCTGTTTTTCACATAATATTTCTAAAAATAGAATGACATGAAATAAAGATAGTATAAAACCTTAATCTTTCCAAGTTTAATCTTGTCAATGGCGCCAACATCAATTACTGGGGATCTACCTTTTGATATTTTAACAGAAAATGGGCCTTCTTCTGGTTGTGGTATTCTAATTCTGCTTAATTTCCAAACTTAAATTTAGCGTAATTTGCAATTACATATGAACTAAAGATATTGATAAATATTTAGCAACAACATTGCAGTATACACCATCTCCCTTGTTAGAACATGAATCTGCAAAAACATTAGGACAAAATATATTAAAACTTTTCAAATTAACAACCATATTTATCAAAAAAATAATTGATTTTGCATGTGAAAAACATGAATCATCGAATTATATAAAAGTTATATCTCTTTGGGAGAACATCATGAACTATAATGTACATATTTACGGGTTTACGTTTCATATTTTGACGATATATTAAAAAAGAAGTACAAAATCAGATCAATTATAACATAATTGTATATAACTTGTAGTATTCAAAAACATAGATCAAATCCTACTCTTCTTTTTCTCACGATATAAAATACCTGATGAGACCTGAATTTAAAATTTCTAATTTTATGCGATTTTGAAATGGAATAATGAGATCTTCTATGTTTTTAGGATATTTAAATATCTATACCAAATTTTTGTATTTACAATAATCCAATACATTATTCCTGAAGCACTTTCTAGTCAATCAATATTCCCTTTTTAAAGAACAACTAATTTCATTAAATCAACTTTGAATCCAGAATCGAGGTTGTTTTTACAATTTTGTATAGTGCTTGGAGAGTATGTTTGTGAAATTTATCACAAATGACGAATCGGTGGAAATTATTGTAGGTGAAGCTAATTCAAAAAATTATTTTTTAGATAAGAAATACCACAAGGGTATATATGACTAGGTGGTTAACAAAGTAGAAAGAAAATCATGACAAATCATGTTCATATACCGGCACTTTCATATAAGGATATGACCTGGTGTTGATGGTCAAGAAACCAATACCAATCTCTTGATGAATCGAGTTACAACATTACAAATGCTAGTAAAAAGTAACAAGTACCATGTAAAATAGTTGATGTACAACTAAACTGATCGAACACCACCATTTAATTTTTCTTATAACAAACACAAACCTACTCACATGCAAACAAATAACAATAAAAGTAATTATAAGGTATATAGAGATAGAGAGACTTACTGGACTTCTAACAACAATTGATATGTGACTTTCGTAACTTGAAAGATCAAAAGCTATTTCCATCGCAGAATTTCCTGATCCAACGACCAATACCTTTTTATCTTTATTTTTTTCACCAAATCTATAATCACTTGAATGGATTATTTCGCCTTTGAAATTTTCTATTCCTACCATTTTTGAACTATAACCTTCGTTATTTACTCCATTAGCCAAAATCAATAAATCACTAGCATACAATTCAATTTCTCCACTAGTCAAATTTCTTGATTTGACATTCAATTTTTTCCCCATTGCTGTAAAAGGCTTATTCAACACAATTTTGGAATTTTGGCTTGATGTTGAAATGCTCAAGATACTCATCTAAGTACTGAATTGACATATAGTTAGGTGATGAAATTGCAAGTGGCATAAATGGCAATGAACAAAAGTCCTTTGATAGATGCAAATGAAGTCTATCATAAGTCTTTTTCTTCCACAAATAAGCACAACAATCTTGTTTTTTCTAAAACAACATTATTTATGCCCAATTTGTTTAAACAGGTTGAAACAACTATACCGGATGGTCCAGTTCCAACCACAATGATGTCAGTTTCTTCCTTTGTGAAATTAGCCATCGCAAAATTTTCAGGAAATTAAAGAGAAGTTTTTTTTTTTAGGATGTTGAAAAGCAAACTGCAACAAGATTTCAAGAAAGGAATTTAGACAATGAGGTATGTATATATGGTCTTCAAATAGGATAAAGATGATATTTTTTTTTCCTTTGAAAGTGTATTAGAAAACAACAGATACAAGTAAATGTAGAATTTTTATTATTGAAACAAAATTTGAGTTTTTTTCTCAATTGTTTGGTAGATGTGAAAACATTTAATTGAAAGTTATCTTTAGTTTAAGCTAAAACGTGTCATATGCATTTTCCTATAAATGAATTTTTCAATTTCAAAAAGTGACAAATTACTAAAATTTAATTGAATTTGACTAAAGTTTATTGACTGGCTAAATTCAAAGCATTTTTTTTTTTGTCTTTTTATCAATTTCTTAGATTTTCAAAATAAACACTCAACTAATTAAATTTTATTAATTCATTTATATTAGAAAAATATTTTCTTTGTAAAAAAATTATAATTAAGAAGAAGGATGATTTTCTAATATATTAAATAGGAAACAAATCTTAAATATGCCATCAAATTTTAAGAAAAGGCTCATCTATGCCACTCATTTGAGCTATTTCTCAAACGAAAATGACATATATGAGCCAAACATTTAACAGATGAAAAAGATGAGCATTTTCTCAAAGTTTGATGACATATTTTAGTATTTCCCCACTTTATTTTAAGCCAAATTTTAAAGAAATAAAAGGTACTTATTTTAACCAATTCATTGAAGAACCCCGCTAAAATTGGGCAAATATATTTTTAATCAAGTATCTTGAGGATCAAGTTGAGTATGGGAATCTAGGGCAAAAATATTTACATAATTCAACTTAAGGTGAAATTTTTGTTGTGGTTGCGTCGACTTTCATTACATACAATACAAAGGGTAATTCACTCAGATATTTAAAGGTTATTAACCCTGATATATAGCTCATGAGACATACAAATCTATGTCGAAAACATAGTGTCACGCCCCGAGCTACCCCTTGACGTAAACACGGGACCTAGGATCACGAGTGACCCCAAGCTTACCCAGAGCTTGCATATCATAAGCATACTAAAAGATTACCCAATAAAATAGACTATGCGGAAGCTTAAAACCATAATTAACTAAAAGTGGGGAATACCCAATAGTAATCTAAATAAATAAATACTAAGCCAGAGTTTAAGATATTGAACTATAACTCAAATACTAAAGCTGAATCAGTCTAGTCTATGTCTGAAATAAGCCTCTCACTGACTAGAGGTGCTGGGACATTCCCCCAACTAACTATAGTAAAACTAAAACTAAAATGAAAGACTGAAATATAAAGAAAATGTATATCGTCCTCGAAGAATAAGGACTCACCACTCTCACCATTGATACTGCTGAATACGGATTGGGGAACAATCTACTCGTGATATGGATGCTGAGGACCTGAACTTACATCACAAAAAGATGTAGCGCAGAGTATAAGTAAATACTTGAAGGTACGCAGCATGCATGATAGGATAAAGCTGAACAAACATGTAACTAAACAAAGCATACTTGGAAATGATATAATCTGAACATGATAAAGATACTAAGATATAATGAACATAATCTAAACTAAATGCAATGACGAAGTACATAACTTGTTGAAACCGAATACTGAAAATGTAACTAGTAACCTGGTCAATACACTAGAATCTGACTATGGGAGATACTATTTACCGACAAAAAAGCACATGCGCTAAATGTGGAGTTCAATGTATATGCCCCATCAAGAGTACCCAATATACTTTGCCAAGGGTATAGAAGCATGACAGGCATGATCACTAAATATGATGCCCATAGAGGGGACTTATAAACATATGAGGGCAGGTAGTTCTGGGACTATCAGGGTGACTGACCCTAGTCCAACTCGGTGTTAAGTTTACTCCCAACTGGAAATGTGTAGAATACAGCATAAGAGAATTTTACTAAATAGCTCGATATATTGGCATGCTAACTGAACAAATGCAACATTAAATACTGATAATGAAACATTGAAAATTGAGTCATGTATATTTGTTTATCTGTCCTAGCTAGTGCAATTCTTGAACTAAACGAATCTACACTACTAGGGTTCTGAAATTCATGCAAGAACTAAGCAACATTGTTACGAATTCACAATAATATGATTATGAATACCCTAACAACTAAATCACAAACATTGTCTGAAGTTTTAGAAACCCTAGGTCTAAGAAATATTCAGAGAATCAAGATTCTGACTGAAATCTAGGGACCTAGTGGTTGAAAGGAATCCACCAGTGAAATACCACATACCTGGTAACGAATTTCACTGAGAAATCTTCCTATTTCAGGGCTGGAACTAACGAAAACCTATTGCATTCTTTGAGAGAGCTTGGTCGACTCTTTTCTCTTTTTTTTCACTAAGATTCTCTTGAGTTTGGTGAATGATCGATTAGGGTAGGTTCTAACTAAGTTATTGAGCTTAAGCTGACAAAAACTACGTAGTTTAGGGGTTAAATGATGTATTTTATGTCCAACCTATAGGGGAAAAGACCAAAATGACCCCACTTAAAATCTGACGAGGGCCGACCACGAGCCCTATGACGGATCGTCACAAGGACCAGGGATTGTCAAGTGGGTCGTGGTCCTGGGCCAGTACCTACTGGTTCTGAGCGGTTCGACCATGAGCCCTACCACAGCATGTGTGAAGGACCACGGACCGTGAAGGTCAACGTGGTTCTTCACTTAGGCGGGTGGTCTGCTGGCTTAGGTCCACGGACCCTCCCACGGCCCGTCATCAAGACAACGGCCCATGGAGGGCTCCATGGTCTAATGCCTAAGCTTGGGAGGTTCTATCTAGCATTAACGAGCCTTCCCACAGCTCGTGGGTTGGTCCATTGCTCGTGAAGTCTCCCGTGGTCCACCTCTCTTTAGTTGGGTGGGAACCACGGACAGGTCGACAGACCGTGGTTCTTTTCAAAGTCTGTGAACCCTGTCATGGTTAATCTGCTCCTGCTGTTTTTCTACTGATAGTTTTAAGTTTGATTTGTGATGAGTCCTTGATTTGGACTCATTTAGGTCTTTATTTTAATATATTTAGTGTCCTCAAATGCATATTTTGTCTCAATAACTTATGTAAATCCTTGAATTTCAGGTATTTGGACTTCGGGACAAAGCATGGACACTATAAAGCAAGAAGGATCAAGGCGGCTGAAAAAATTAAGAAATGAAGTCCTGAGGATCGCCTAACCCATTAGGCGAGTCGTCGAATGGCCTTGATCTCACCTAATGTTCAAGTGTGCCAAGCCTTGATGAGAAGATCTAATCGGCGAGATAAAAAAGCAGTCGGCGTGTCACCAAGCAATTTCGCGATGTAGTGCTTTATCGCCCAAAGGTACAAAACCTCAATGATGCTGAAGGTAAAAGAAAAACGGCGATACAAATGACTAAAGGGCGTATGTAGTGCTTTATCGCCCGACTAACTGCGCCGAGTAATCCTTCGCAGCACACTTTTTGACAACTATAAAGACTTGTTTGAATTTTTAGTCTAAATGAGTTTTTACACTCAGAAACCTTTTTTTGGAGTTATTCAGTTTTAAAATTTGTTTTTGGAGACAATTTTGCCTAGCTTTGGAGATTTTGAAGATTCCCATTTTGAAGAAATTGGAAGTGGGTATTGAAGATTCTTCATCTTAGACGTTTGTAAAGACCATATCCAATTATTGGAAACACATTTTGGTATCAATTTCTATCTTTTTACTATGTCTAGCTAAAACCACAATTTTGGGGGTGTGATTATGGGTTGAATCAACTGTTGGGTATTGCTAATTGATTCTTTATTTGCTACTTAAAAGTGATTTCATTCAGTAATTGTGGTTGAATTTAATGGGTTGTAGTTGCAAAGACAATCTTAACTTAGTGTTTTTGGCTTGCTCGAGAGAGTGGTCGTAAAACCAAAGTTATTGAATCGATGGTCTGTGGGTATTGGGTTGACATGGGTTTAGCTCGAGAGAGTGAATCCTAAACCCTTTCCCACACATTCAGCTCGAGAGAGTGAATAGACTAAAGCGAAGGTTGTGCTTCATTGCAGCGTATTGGTGTTCGAGAGAAACCAATTCGATTCGGAGTAAATTCTTTGAGAGAAAGTTTACCCCATTAAAGTCTAGTTTATTCACTGATTTACAGCGGTTTACTATCAATTGCAATAATCCAGTTGTTTACCTTAGCCCATAATCCTATCACATCCCAAGAATCCTGTCTCCATATTCATATTTTCGTGTTAATTGTTGTTTTTAGTTGTTAGTTGACTACAAAACCCCCATTTGACATTTGACACATGTGTCACCCTTTAATTTCTCAAGTTTTTACTCATAAATATTTATATCTATGATTGACTTGAACTCATTTTTGCTTTTATATTGATTCTTAATTAAGAACCGCTCCCTTGGGACTCAACCCCAACTCACTAGCTGGGTTATATTACTACTCACGATCGTTGGCAGTTGAACTGGAAGTAGTGTCTTGATATGTGAAATCGAAATGGCACCGCTTCCGAGGAGTGGTGTTATTTGAGAATTTGTAGTTGAGTTGAATTTTTCTCTTGTTATTTATAGTTCTACTTACTTTATTTTTAGTTTAGTTTTGCTTGTTTGTTATGAAAACAGGAAGTATAAGCGTGAACGACAGCAATGGCAGCAAAGTAGGCCATCAAGAAGACGAAAACCTCAACGATGTCAACGAGGCTCATGCTAATAACCCCCATCTCATGGGCAGTATTGGTGCCATTCGCTTGCCTCCGCCTGAAGGGAATGCGGTGTTTTACATCATGAGTACTATGTTGCAACTCTTGCAACTAAAGAGACTTTTCAGTGGTTTGGCTCATGAGAACCCTTATGAGCATATCAGAAATTTCGTGGATGTATGCGGACCATTCTCCTTCAAGAAAATCTCCCAAGAGTCGGTTCGATTGAGGTTGTTCCCATTCTCTTTGATGGGAGAGGCATGCAAGTGGCTAGCTGAATTGTGACGTGAATCAATCACTTCGTGGGAGGAGTTGGTTACCTCATTTCAAGTGCGATTTTTTCCTCCCTCGAAGATGATGACTCTTCGGGATAGCATGCAGAGCTTTAAGCATCTAGAAGGCGAGCTAATACACGAAACTTGGTTGCGATTCAAGAAGTTGGTGTTTCAATGCCCAACCCATGGCTTGCCTAATAACGTGTTGTTGCAGTATTTTTACCGGAGTCTTGACTCGGTAAATATGGGAGTTGCTGACCAACTTTCTCCGAAAGGTTTGATGCAACTACCTTATGTGATAGAGGCTCAACTCTTGGATGGCATGACTACCATAAACATGGTGTGGTCTACCCATGAAGACCAGGTCTCCCACTCACGTTCAAGTTGACTAAGGAACAAATGGAGAAGGACCAAGAGAGGGACTAGAACATGGCAAAGATCATGATACAACTTGATATTTATCTAAAACTGGCATGGGTGCTGGTGCTCGAAGTTTCAATGCCATGGGTGTCGGCTGTGCTAATCCGGATGAGTCCAAGTTTGAGGCTTTGTATAATGCAGAGATAAATTTTCTAGCCAACCAAGGTGGTAATTATCGTTGAATCTATCTGAGGCAGGGTGGTAACCAAGCTTGGGCTAGGAATGAAGGTTGGAAAGATCGATATCGTGAATGGAGGGACCATAATCCAAATTGGAAGGATTGGGAGAAGGATAGGTATGTACCTCCTCTCAAGCGCCAAAAGCCAAAGGATTCAGAAAGTGGTCAGTCTGAGGATATGCTCTCTCCTATCCTTAACAAAGTTGAATGGTCAGACAAGATTTTAAAAGAAATGAAAGAAGATGTGTCTATCCTTAGCCAGACCGTCACCTCCCATTTAGTGTTGATCAAGAAATTGGAGGCCCAAATGGGTCATATATTGTCTCATCTCAACCCGAGACAGCAGGGGGGTTTGCCTATTGATACTATGGATAACCCGAAGAATGAGGTTTGAAGGTGTACTTGCGTAGTTCCGCAACGTTAACTAAGGCGCTGCTTGGGAGGCAACCCAAGTTTTCTTATTTGTTTTCTTTCTTTGTTTCAAATAATGGTGTGTGGCTTGTGTAGGTTAACGTGTGGAAATTGTTCGGAAAGAGGGAAATTGGCGAGAAAAAGGTCCAGTCGACGACCCTGACTTAGACCGCCATTGGAGTCAAGACAAATTTAACTTGGAGTCTGTAACTGTTGGCGAGAACCAGGAAATTATTGGCAAGTCACCGACCTAGTCGGCGACCCTGATAGAGTCCGCCGTTTGGATCTACAAAACAACTGGAAGTCCTGTAAAATTCAGCGAGGTAAGTGTCTACTTGGCGCTTCGCTGAGTGAATCGACAAGGAAGACTAATGTCGCCGAATGGGCAAACACTAGACAATTTTTAAAGCCAAGAGGTTAAACTTTTCAAACTCCTTCAGTTTCCTTCTCTTTAAAGCTGCACAAACTCACATCCGTGCATTATTCTCTACAAACTCACAATTTCTAAGCCATATTCCCCGGCAGCGGCGCCATTCTTGATAAAATTCAAATATACTTCTTGAAAAGAAATATAAACGATCGTATGCAATTACCCAACTATGAGTTGGGGTCGATCCCAAAGAGAATATGGAAGAATATTATCAATAGCAAATATTTAACTCGATAGTCGTTATATAAAAATGGAGGGATTTAAATTGAAATAAAATAAAAACAATAAAAAGATAGCTTTGAACTAAGTATTTATTTATATTCAAATTATTTAAAGTAACTAGGAATGTGTTTCCCATAATGTCATAACGCGGTAATCCTAATAATAGTAATCATTTTCTAGTGTATTACATGCAAAGTGATAAGTTAGGTATCTTTAATTCCTTGGTTTGGCAACTAGAGAATTTCATCACGAACCTTGGTCCGGCTATGTGTGTATAATTTACTAACCCTCACCTTTACCTCATATTAGACATCACATCGATCTTTGGCTTAGTTATTACTTCGCACCAAGCGACACTAGACTATTAGATAGTATCACACTAAATCTATGTTGATATTTCCTTTCTTGTTGATTACTCCCTTAGTCCGGCAACTAACAACAAGGCGAGTTATAACGTTGCGCACGGTTAAAAAGACTTCAACATACTCTGTAATGTATCTTGGTTCCTCCATTAAATAATTATTTCTACGCACTATTTATAGTTGTAAGGAACCCTAAATAAAATAATTGAATCCAAATTAAAGTAGGAGTCCAAAACCAAAAGGAATTGGATTCCTTTTTCTTTTTCTCCGCACGAACAGTAGTGCCGCCTCAATGAATTTGTTGATTCTACACCGCCATTCGTCAATTGGCCAGTGCATTAAGACATTGCCACATGGCAGCTTATTCATTCAAATTAAATCTTTTGCAATTCGCAATATGCCCCTTTTATATAAATATAATATTTTAGTCACTTTAATCCATTAAGCTGTCTACTTGATTTTCTTCTTGAACCTTCAATCTTTAATTCGTTTTAGCTCCAAACTTCTCCAATTTTCCACCAATTTAATCCTACAAAGAAAATACACAATTTAGCACAATCCATCAAATTAATGCTCAAAAAGGATAAATATAAATAATAAATGTGAGGAAATAATGATTAAAAATGTGTATTTTTATCCTCATATCAACACCCCACACTTAAACTTTTGACCGTCCTCGAGCAAACATTAAAACTCATCCCAAGAAAAAAAAATCATATTAGCAATGTCATCACTTTGGTTAATACAAACAATTAGGCCATATACCAATTTCAAAATATCAAGTAGATTTCTCAATCATTATGTAAGACATCCAAATAAACAACAAACTTCTAACCTCCTAACCTCAAAGAAAGACTTTGAACTCATCAAATTTAAGTTTCCTCACCTACTCTCATCAAAGAAAGTTAATAAAATCTTCTATCTACGATGAAACAAGTGCCCTCACAAGAAGAAATAGTCCACACACTCGAATCAAAAGATTGAATAGAAATTAATGACTTGGTATCAAAGAATACTCTCACACTCACAAAGAAAATTCACATGTATGCACAAAGAACCATATGCTTACCCATTATGTACATCTCCACTAATTAAGCATGCTTGAATAGAATCAAATAGGACTTTAACAGGTTATAATGTAGGCTAGGGGACGGGTAGGAAAACTATATAATAGTGACTTACACTTCCTTAAGCACTTTGCAATTTTAGACTTCATAACCCATTATTTTCTTCTCTTCATTTTCAGCCCTCTCTTCAACAATTATTTCACAAGTAATTCTCATCCTCTAAAGAATGTTTCAATATATATACTTTTTATTTTTTTTTAGTTTTCCTTGAAAATAGTTACGCTCAACTTACGTATTTTACATGCGTTAAGGTGCAGAATGTCCTTGGAAGGACTAGGGCTATGATCAAGGTAACTTTTTTTTATATCACATTCTTTCAAAGTGGGCTTTGAAGCACTTTGTAGCTATCATTGATTATCTTTTCACTCAACCATCCCTTTTTCTCAGAATTGATAATTATAATAAGTCTATGCGATAATGCTCAAGGAAGCAAGGTGCAAAAACTAGGGATTCAACAAAATAGTATGGGCAAAATATGGCTACCAAAAAAGAAGCTACAATCTCAAAAGGGGTAACTAGTGATAAAATATCTGAAAAGGTTAAAATTTACCAGACAAATCAAAGAGAGCCTATTATCATCTCCTAAACAAAGCAACACTTTTTATTTCGCTTCAATAACATGCAGGGCAAGTTCTAGACTAAGATGCAAAAAATGGAATAAACAAAATCTCACCACACATGGCACAAGTATCAATAAAGATGGATCAATTCCGCTTCTAAGAGAGACAAGATCATAACAAACAACAAAGTAAAATAAGTTATATACAAAGTCATAACCATGAACCTAGATGTCAAAAAGTTTGCAATTTCAGTAGCAATCAAGCATTCACAAGAAAGTACTACTCAAATTTAGGCCCTAATAGTAAGTATCACATAACTGAAAAGGGTATTTTCTTTTCTCTCCAAAAACATAAAATTAAAAATAAAATTTATTCCTAAAAAAAAATAAAAGACACTCGGTTCAAAGGGACTATCTTCAGAAAAAGAACCGAAAACAAAAGCCAAGGAACCCATCCTAACAAATAACTCAATAAAACGGTAAAAACTAAGAATTCATTCTTTCACCGCACACTTAAAAAGATGTTATGTCCCAAAAGCATTAAATAAAATTTAAAACAAGGGTTAGGAAAACTCTATGAGGACTTTAGGCCTAGCTAGTAGCATATTCACTTAATTTTCATCAAGGGTCGTCACCTCATACTTAAGCTCAAACATGCTCCTTTGCTTCAATTTTTTTTTTGTGTACTCATACTCCCCCTAATCTACAAAAAGAGGAAAAGAAAAAAAGTGATACTAATAAAACTAAAATAAAATAAAATAAGAAGATACACTACTAATTGGGTTGCCTCCCAATAAACGCTTAATTTAACGTCGCGGCACGACACCATCAATTTTACTATTTTTCATTCCACTTTGAAGATATGAATTGTACCCCTAATTTCACATCAATTTTTCTATTACTCTCAAGGGTGGTGGTATAAAAATAAAGGTCCCAAGCAATAGATATCGCATTATATATTTCTTGGATCCTAAGTGAGGAATGTAATTTTCCGATTTTGGAACAATAAATTCAAGAATATAGACACATTGTTCTTCCTCCATACACTCTTCTATAGGCTCAAATGGCTCAATTAATTTCTCATCATCTAAACATAATGTGGAAAAATGATTGGAATGAGGTCCAATGCGCCCTAACCTATGAATTGTTTTATTTTTTACACCCTAATGTTTACACATACTAGAGTTATTAAAAATAATATTATCTACTTCATTACATAACTCTAGTGCACTCTTCTCAACAGTGACAACATCAATAACAATATGATCAAGCAATTGGCCCTCAACTTTTAGCTCTTCAAGTTGACTTACAGGTATTTTTTCTTCCTCACACATATTATTCCTAATATGTTGGGTGTCATATGATTTAATCTTTGCACTCAGCTTAAAATTTAATTTCTCGAGACCCCAATACAAGTTATCTTCATCAATCACGCACTTAAATATTGATTTATAGCACAGTATTAATAAATCTTCCATGTCTCCACACAACTTATTTTGTTGAGAAAAAAATTAACTTATAAGAATTCATAATATCAGAAGTGCGAAAATTGCAAGAACACTTAACACTACATACTTTTTTCAGGTGACATCTCAAGAAGAGTAAAACGTATAATAAAGAAAAGTAAATTAAACCAAATTTAAAAAAAAAGGACTACAAGTCAAAATAAATACTAAAGACAATTTCTAAGTCATATTCCCCGGCAGCAGCGCCATTCTTGATAATGTTCAGATATACTTCTTGAAATGGAACATAAACGATCGTATGCAATATATTTACCCAACTATAAGTCGGGGTCGATCCCACAAAGAATATGGAAGAATATTGTCAATAGCAAATATTTAACTCCATAGTCGTTATATAAAAATGGGGGGATTTAAATTGAAATAAAATAAGAAAAATAATAAGATAGCTTTGAACTAAATATTTATTTATATTCAGATTATTAAATGTATCTAGGAATGTGTTTACCATAAGATCATAACGCGGTAATCCTAATAATAGTAATCCTTTTCTAGTTTATTACATGCAAAGTGATAAGTTAGGTATCTCTAATTCCTTGGTCCGGCAACTAGAGAATTTCACCCCTCACCTTGGTCCGGCAACTACAGAATTTCACCCCGCACCTTGGTCCGGCTACATGTGTATAATTTACTAACCCTTACCTTTACGTCATATTAGACATCACATCGCTGTTTGACTTAGTTATTTCTTTGCACCAATCGACACTAGACTATTAGAGAGTATTACACTAAATCTATGTTGATATTTCCTTTCTTGTTGATTACCTCCTTGGTCCGGCAACTAACAACAAGGCGAGTTCTAACGTTGCGCACCGTTAAAAAGACTTCAAGACGAAATAATTATCATTGCATGCTTCAACACTATTCAATATTTACTTAGTTATTTTTCATACTTAGTTAATCGGTTATGGTTCCCACAACCCTCGTTATGAGAGTTAGCTGCTCATTATCTCAAAAACACAATCAAAATTTTTATATAACGACTATGGAGTTAAATATTTGCTATTGAACTAAGTATTTATTTATATTCAGATTATTAAATGTATCTAGGAATGTGTTTCCCATATGCTCATAACGCGGTAATCCTAATAATAGTAATCATTTTCTAGTGTATTACATGCAAAGTGATAAGTTAGGTATCTCTAATTCCTTGGTCCGGTAACTACAGAATTTCACCCCGCACCTTGGTCCGGCTACGTGTGTATAATTTACTAACCCTTACCTTTACCTCATATTAGACATCACATCGATTTTTGACTTAGTTATTACTTCGCACCAATCGACACTAGACTATTAGAGAGTATTACACTAAATCTATGTTGATATTTCATTTCTTGTTGATTACCTCCTTGGTCCGGCAACTAACAACAAGGCGAGTTCTAACGTTGCGCACCGTTAAAAAGACTTCAAGACGAAATAATTATCATTGCATGCTTCAACACTATTCAAGATATACTTAGTTATTTTTCATACTTTGTTAATCGGTTATGGTTCCCACAACCCTCGTTATGAGAGTTAGCTACTCATTATCTCAAAAACACAATCAAAATTTATATGTTTGTGTTAATCATAAAAAGTTAAGAACAATAGCTAAACTATCTTTTATTAATCCCGAATACAAATACATAATAAAGAAGAAGAAAGAATAAACCACAATTCTCCGGCCTCTATGGCGGCTCTTCCAAAATTCCTAAGCTAGAAGAAAATTTATATTCTGTATTGTATCTTGGTTCCTCCCTTAAATAATTATTTCTATGCACTATTTATAGGTGTTGGAAACCCTAAATAAAATAATTGAATCCAAATTAAAGTAGGAATTCAAAACCAAAAGGAATTGGATTCCTTTTTCTTTTTCGCCGCGCGAATAGTAGTGCTTCCTCAATGAATTTGTTGATTCTGCACCGCCGTTCATCAATTGGCCAGTGCATTGAGAGACTGCCATGTGGCAGCTTATTCATTCAACTTAAATCTTTTGCCATTGGCAATATGCCACTTTTATATAAATATAATATTTTATTCACTTTAATCCATTAAGCTGTCTGCTTGATTTTCTTCTTAAACCTTCAATCTTTAATTCGTTTTAGCTCCAAACTTCTCCAATTTTCCACCAATTGAATCCTACAAATAAAATACACAATTTAGCATAATCCATCAAATTAATGCTCAAAAAGGAAAAATATAAATAATAAATGTGAGGAAATAATGATTAAAAATATGTATTTTTAGCCTCATATCACACACCCGACATAATCTACTCATTTTGGCCATTGAGTCCGCCACCATAGTTGGAGCATATTTGGAGAGTTGGTGTCATGTCCCAGGGGTACCCCCTAGATGCGACATGGCGTACAAGACTACGAAAAGTCTCATACAATCCTCATAGCATTCTTGAACATTAGAAAATAGGAAAATAAAGCGGAATTTAAAACTTTCCTTTTACAATCGAAGTCATTTTTCATAAAAAGCAAGCGGAAGACTTTCTATACTTTGTCTCAAACCATCTACAATACTTTGAATAAACTTTGGGACTAAGCTCATACAAAAGCTCTAAACACAAATAAAAGACATAAGGGGAACTAGTGGGTTTGTTCTCGAACTATGAGAACTCCCCATATCTTCAACTCCAAGCTCCTTAGAAACCTATCTTCTAAGTGTTGGACATCGAATCTCCAAACCCTACACTTTGGTAAAATGAAGAAATATGGGTTAGCACATTAGATGTACTAAGTATTATAACCATGCAAAAACCATGCTTAAAACAAACATTTTTATTTGAAAGTCATGCTTTTATGCCAATTTGAGAAAACTTCATGAACATGAGAATAAGAGGCATAATATACAAAGATAACCAACATACAAGTCATTTCATCACATAAGAACATAATCAACATATAAGCCATTCCTTCACATTAAGCTTTCGCCTTAAGTAACCCCAAGCCATACTTTGTGCAATGTATGAATAGCGTCCCATACCACCATCCACACTAAGTACAACATTAAAGCCACCAAAAGTGAACTTACCATTCTTCCTTTTCATCATTTGTCCATACTCATACATAAGAGACATAAACATTTCATAAGTCATAACAAGGAAGTAACTCATAATACAATCCAAGTATAGCATGCATCATTACATTTGAACATAGAAGTCAACATTCTTCATTAGCTTCATTTAGAGCACTTTCATTCATTAGCCATAAAGACATTAGAGAACTCACTATCACCCTCTCAAAGCCTATTCATGCAATGCATGGATGGTATCCCATACTACCACCCACACTTCATAGAACTTCTCAAGAAACCATAATGCACATCTCACATGATAGGAATAAGCATTTAACCGACATAGACCATGAGAGCAAACCATGGAATCCAGTGTCATATGACCCCACACCGAAGAAAGGTATCCTACTTGCCTAAGGTAGAACTAGTACATTTTAGCTTACGTGGATCCACTAGCTAGGACCTATGTGGGCACATAGTTATGGGATAGGAAGATGTTCATTGGAACCCTAGCCTAACATTGGGAGTGCTTGCATCTTACCATATCCACTCGGTCCTTAGCCTCCATTCCCATAGAGTATTTCATTCACATTACCTTATTGTACTTGAGAGGAATGCCATTGGCCTATCGACCCAAGTTACATCATTACACATGAAAGGAATGCCAAAATCCTATTGATTCATGGTTCATTATTAGGATAGCTCTAGAGTCCTCATGAAAGGAATGCCATAAGTCTATCGATTCATGGTTCCTCATTACATTAGTTCATTGGCTTATTATGAAAGGAATGCCATTGGCCTATCGATTCAAGAGTTGTCAATACATTCATCAATACAATAAAAGGATGCCTTAGCCTACCAACCAAGATACATCAATCCATATTACTTTCATTTATACAAGAATAGGATTCTTAAGACTACCAATTCAAGTTATAACATCACATTATAGAAACCCTTCACATTCTATCATCATCATTCATGAGTGTTAATTGAGAATATGCTTTCAATCATAAAACAATTACATTCTAAAGATAATCATAGTTCTTTCATTGAGATCACATACTTATCCTTCACATCATCATCATACATAGATCCTTCATGAAATTTCCTTCCAAGGCTATACATCAATCACAACCCAACATCTAAGATACTACAACAGGTAAGGGAATTAACATGATTCAATAACTAATTCAATATAAACATAAACAATTCAACATACTTTCATAATTCAATCAATTCCCAATCACAAATCACAACTTAGGATTTTAGGGGAAACATGGGTTAATAGAATAAATTGACCATTATTCATCTATATTCAACAATCCATTCATAATTCACCATATAAAACCTTTTGAAAACAATTTGGAATTGAACCCATGCATAGATTGAAAGCTAGGGTTTTTGGGGAACTTTAGAAACTTGAAATCATATGTGAAATTGGCTCCTTGAAAGAAACTAAGTCAAGGATGACGAGTACCAAACCTTTTAGGGAAGGACTCCACAAAACTTGAGTGAGAATGGTGAGATCTTGAGCTTGAAGGCTTGAATCCTTCACCTCCAATAGAGGTTTCTAGAGAGAGAACTTTTGAGAATAGAGGTGGGTTCTAATTTGTGTTTTGAAAGAATGATTTGGAAAAGGTTTTTAATTCTTTAAAACACTTAAAATACCTTAATTAACCAATAATAACCGTCCCCCAATTTAACTAAACTTAAAATGAGTTTACCATTTCACCCTCACCTTGGCCGAACCCTTGACAGCAAACCAGTAATGACCTACGCCCCTAAACCTACGGACCGTAGGTGGGGTGATGCCCCGTCCTGCTGGTCCATTGTTTGGGGCTGGAAATTGAAACTTGGGGATTTGACCTACGCCCCATGACCTACGGGGAATGGATGGACCTACGCCCAGTAGGTGCCATTCGTAGGTCACCAAAAGTTTGGCAGCTTTTTGGTTTCTTGGAGCTTTGGGGGTTAGGCTTTAGGGTCCTCCTGAAGGACCCCTTGGTTGGTCCTTGGGGAGTCGTACCTTGACGTTTAACCCCTCAACCTAAGCTCGGGAAGGCATTCTACAGCTCATAACCTCATAACAAACTCAAAACGAACTTGTTAGGCTCTAGTTTCACCTACTAGCTTTTTGGGTCATTACAGTTGGGTGAACTTTAGAGCATACTCCTTAACACTCATAGTTCCTTGATGAATTTTGATAAACTCTTATACCTTTTCCTCCCTCAACTCTAGGGGGAAGAACCTATCAAGAAATGTCGATTTGAACAATTCCCATTCAACCGGGACCGCTCCTACGGGTCTCTCACCCTTCCACTGATCATACCATAATTAAGCTACATATTTTAATTGGTAGGCGGCTAAATCCATCTTCTCTTCCAAAGACACCCTCATAATAGCAAGTACTTTATAAACCTCGTTGATAAACTTTTGAGGATCCTCTTCCACTTTGGAGCCATGAAATTCGGGAGGGTTCATTCGAGAAAAATCCCTAACTCTTGATGCAGCCGAATTCACATTAGGATTCACCGGAGTTACAACTTCTCTATTGGCTTGAGCCGTCACGGCATGAGCCAACATTTGGAGAGTAGACCTAAACTCCGCATAGGTCACATTCTCAACCAAAGGATCACCCGGAGCTTGATGAGCTTGAGGAGGAGCTCCTTGTTCACATTTTCAACCTCCATCCATCTAGCATTAGCCCTTCGTGTATTTATACCGGAAAGACACAAAAGAAGGATTATGAGAGGGACTTTATAGAGTTAAAATCAATGGCAGGACTTAAGAGTAATGAAAGAAATGAAATTTCCTAGACATCTTATAGCCTCTCATTCATAAATGTGGCGCTCTTCACAGTCATGAACAAGACTCTACTTGACGTTGCTTATGAGACATCATCCTAGAATCATTCTAAACCTTGTGCTCTGATACAAAGTTTGTCACGAACCAGGTGTACCCCCTGAATGTAACAAGGCATATAAAATCCCGAAAGGCTCCATGTAAGCCACTTAGCTTATGATAACCGAAGATTAGAACAATAAGAGTAAAAACACATTTCAAGTCTAAAATTATCATGAAAGAAAAGCAGAAGTCTAGACTCTAAGTCTCAACATAGCCATCTATTACAATATTTGAAATGGGAAATGGACACAACCCATACAACATAGTCCAAAAAGGAAATACAAGAAATGAACTACAATGAGATAACATATGTCGTCCAATCATGAGGACTCACAAACAAGCTAGGAGAATAAGTAAATCAAAGCTTTAGCCACAAGGATGATAACCTTGAAAACCGGACCCTACACTTAGGGGAAAATGTAGGAAAAGTATGCGCTAGTACAGAAATGCACTAAGTATGATAGTCATGCATAAAAACCTTGAAAACATGCTAAAAGGGACATTTTATTTGAATGCATGCAATTCACTAAGTTAAAACATCATTATGAAGATAGTGGAAAAGCATAAGTCATAAGAATATTCATTAAATAGATCATCATAACATAAGAGGAACATATCATAAATACCCTCAAAGCACACTTGTGCAATGCATGAATAAGACCCCATAAATCTCACCCATGCTAAGTAAAGATCCTTGAGTAACGATAGTTCATAATACATATTCTTATTCATATTTTTGTTTGGGGGAATAATCCTTAACTGACATAGACCATGTGAGCTTAACATGGAATCCAGTTTTACCCACACCAAAAAGGGTTGTCCTTCTTGAGGTAGAACCATACTCTTAGCTTAGGTGGATCCATGAGCTAAATAACCTATGAGGGAACATAGTTTATGGGATAAAGAGATTGCTATTAGAAACCCAAACTTAACTAAGGTAGAAGGTTTCCGTCTCATGAGACATACTTTGGGAACCCAGACTCAACTAGTGTAAAAGGTCCCATTGGGAAGCCGGACTCAACCAACATAAAAGCATTGCCATACGACACTCTTTTTTAACCAAGTCGGACATACCCAACATAAATCTACTCATTTTGGCTCTTGAGTCCGCCACCATAATTAGAGTGTATTTGAAGAGTTAGGTGAACTTTAGAGCATACTCCTTAACACTCATACTTACTTCCTTGATGAACTCTTGTACCTTTGCCTCCCTCAAATCTAGAGGGATGGACCTATCAAGAAATGGTTATTTGAACAATTCCCATTCTACCGGGACTGCTCCTACGGGTCTCTCCCCCTTTCACTGATCAAACCATACTTGAGCCACATCTTTTAGTTGGTAGGTGGCTAACTTCACCTTCTCTTCCCCAGACACCCCTATAATAGCATGTACTTTATAAACCTCATCGATAAACCTTTGAGAATCATCTTCCACTTTGGAGCCATGAAATTTCGGAGGGTTCATTGGAGTAAAATCCCAAAACCTTGAAGCAGCCGAATTCACATTAGGATTCACCGGAGCTACAAATTCTCTATTGGCTTGAGCCGTCACGTCTTAAGCCAACATTTGGATAGTAGACCTAAACATCACATGGGTCACATTCTCAACCAAAGGATTGACCGGAGCTCGATGAGATTGAGGAGGAGCTCTTTGATTCACATTGTCATCCTCCATCCTTCTAGCATTAGCCCTTCGTGTATTCATATCCGGAAGACACAAGAGAAGGATTAGGAGAGGGACTTTATAGAGTTAAACTTTATGGCATGACTTAAGAGTACGGAAAGTAGTGAAATTTACTAGACATCTTCTAGCCTCTTATTCATAAATGTGGTGTGCTTCACACTCATGAACAAGACTCTACTAGACATGGCTTATGAGACATCATCCTAGAATTATTCTAAACCTCTTACTCTGATACAAAGTTTGACATGACCCAAGGGTACCTCCTAGATGTAAAAAGGTAGATAAAACCCCGAAAGGCTTCATGTAAGCCAATTAGCATATAATAACATAAGAATAGAACAATAAGAGTAAAAACGCATTCTAAGTCTAAAATTAACTTTAAAGAAAAGAGGAATTTTAGCCTCTAAGTCTCAACATAGCCATCTATTACAATATTCAAAATGGGAAAGGGACACAGACCATACAACATAGTACGAAAAAGAAATACAAGAAATTAACTACAATGAGATAAAATCCATCCTCGAATTATGAGGACTCACAAACAAGTTACGAGAATAAGCAAATCCAAGCTTTAGCCACAACGATGATCACCTTGAGAACCGGACCCTACAGTGGGGGAAAATGTTGGAAAAGTAGGCGTTAGTATAAAAATGCACTAAGTATGATAGCCATGCATTAAAACCTTGAAAACATGCTAAAAGGGACATTTTATTTGAATGCATGTAATTCACTAAGTTAAAACATCATCATGAAGTTAGTGGAAAAGCATAAGACATAAGCATATTCATTACATAGATCATCATAACATAAGAGGAACATATCATAAATACCCTGAAAGCATACTTGTGCAATGCATGAATAAGACCCCATAAATCTCACCCATGCTAAGTAAAGCTCCTTGAGTAACCATAGTTCATAATTCATATTCTTATTCATATTGTTGTGGGGGGAATAAGCGTTAACCGACATAGACCATGTGAGCTTAACATGGAATCTGGTGTTACCCACACCGAAAATGGTTGTCGTACTTGCCTAAGGTAGAAGCATACTCTTAGCTTAGGTGGAACACTAGTTAAATAACCTATGGGGGCGCATAGTTTATGAGATAAGGAGATTGCTACTACAAACCCGGACTCAACTAAAGTAGAAGGTTCCATCTCATGAGACATACTTTGGGAACCCGGACTCAACTAATGTAAAAGTTCCCAGTGGGAAGCCGGACTCAACTACCGTAAAAACTTCCATCTCATATTCAATATCCACTCGGTGCTAAGCATTAATTCCCACAGAGTACATATTAAGTCTTGACTTAAGTTCAGATTCATGGAAGAATGTCTTGACACTCAATCCAACATAATTCATAAGATATATCATTAGATCATGCATGAAAATAACGTTTCACCGTCCATGTCTACATATAGATTCAATCGGTGAGAAAGGCTTTCAACCTTAGAATCATTATATTGTGAGAAAACCATTCACATAATATCATATTCATCATAAGTGTGTATATGAGGATAACCTGTCAGTAGCACAACAATTAGATCATAATCATAATCACTTCACTCTCAAAGTGTTCTTAAAGCATATACAAGGACTTCATAAGCATGCATAATATCATAATTTTCCCTTTCAAGGATCATAGCTCATATCAAATCAATATATCAAGAATTCACTACATTAGACATGGATATTAACAAAATTCAAGTAAACCCAATTACTACAAGTATAATCTCATAATATCCTTCTTTCATCAACACACCCATATCACGAAATCATAATTTTGGAATATGGGGATTTCATGGGTTCTTGGGGATCTCAACATAAAAACCTTAATAAATCATCAATTCAGACATAATATAAAGTAATTCAAGCATAAGAATCATTTTTGAAAGGAACCTATGACTTTGGAATCAAACACTAGATTTTGGAAATTTCCATCTTTGAAATTGGGATTTTGAAGGGGCTCCATGGATGAAGAGCTACCATACCTTAGAAATGAAATCCAATTAATTTGAGTAGAAAACCTTTCTCTTTGAACCCTAGCTCCAACTTCCTTCTTCTTCTTCCTTTAAGTTCTAGAGAGAGAATTTTTTAAGAGGAGACGAACTTTGGGAATTATTTGGGTGTTTGGAAAATATGACTTAATTTAGGTGAATTTGACTTAAAAATGACTTATATAGTGACCCTAAACTTACCCAAAATGACTTCAGTTTGATTGGACTCAAACCGGAATTTCCCAAAACACCCCTCACTTTAAGTGAGCTGCCAAGGTGCCACGAGGGGATCCTCGAGCCGTGCTCCCCTTCGTGGACTTGAGGTAGTGGCCAGGCAACATGTGCCTTTAGCCCACAATCCCAAGGCCACTTCACGAGGGGCTCCACGAGTTGTGGTGCTAGCCACGACCCGTAGTCTCTCTCATGGGCCTTGAGATAGTGGTTTGAAAACTTCCTTTGCACCCTCACACACCCAACTCTCCTCCATGATCCTTCCAACGAGCCCTGGTCTTCACCACAAGCCGTTAAGTGGCTAGTGAAAAGGAGCTTGTTTTGGGTAGATTTTGGGGAGCTCACTGCCTAGTGCACCACAGACCAGACAGGATGTAGTGCAGAGTATATGGCAGTACTTGGAATGTATTGAGCATGCAGGATATAGATACTAAGTTGAACAAATATATATACAAGTTGAACAAAGCATAACTTAACAATGACATAAACTGAGCAAGAATGTAAATACTGAAACATAACGTAAAAACTAAATTGAATTCAATGACCAAGTACTAATCATGAAAATAACATGTTGAACTAAATAATGAAGTATCTACTAAAAACCTGGTCAAATGCACTAAAAGTTTGACTTTATGAGCTACTTTTAATCGACATAAACCATGTGAGCTAAACGTGGAGTTCGAGGTATACGCCTCATTAAAAGGATCAAATATACCTTTACAGGGGTGTAAAGGCATGACTGGCGTGATCACTAAATCTGACGCCTAACAGACGGAACTATAATCCTACATGGGCATGTAGTTCTGGGACTATGAGGGTACGCTGAACTTTAGTCCAACTCGGTGCTAAATCTACTCCCAATTGAATATGTATATGACATAAATGTAACTGAAATAATCAATACCTCAAAATACTAACATGCAATCTAAGAATGCAACATTTATATACTGATAATATGACATTCGAAATCTGGAGCATGATTATCTGTTTAACTGACCTAGCAAGTATAATTCTTCAACTAAGAGAATTTATACAAACTAGGGTTTTGAGTTTCATACAAAGTATTTTGCAAACTTTCCAAGAACTAAACTATTTCGATTTAGGATACTACAACATCTAAATCACAAAAAATATCCAAGGTTTTAGAAAACCGAGGGCTAAAAAAGATATGAAGAATCAAGGAACCGACTGAATTCTAGGGACCTAGTGGATGAAAATGAACTTATTAGTGAAATCCCACATACCTAGTGACGAAATCTACAAAGAAACCTTTCGATTTTGTTGTTGAACCTTGAAGAACATTGGTTCTTGTTCTTAGGAGGTTTGGTCGACTTTTTACTTTTCCTTTTGCTCCAAGTTTGGATAATTTTGGAGAATGAGGGTTCTGGGTAAGTTTTACTAAGTTGTTAGGCTTAGACTGAGTAAAAAGACATAGTTTAAGGGCCCAAACGCATAGGAAAAAGACCTAAATGACCCTAACTTAAAAGTTGATAAAGGCCATCCACGGAGAGACCTACGAACTGTCGTTTTGACTACCAACCGTTAATTGCGGTCGTGGTTTGTGGTCTTCGTGACAGTTCTTCACTAAAACGAGGATAAATTTTTACTCCGAGATGGGATTTTAGCAAAAACGGTGGCGTTGGAAAAAGGATGCAAGTATCTTTAATTTTATAGGTCATAGGCCACCTAATTATATTTTTGCTAAATGATATGACAGTTTGAAGTTGACCATACAAACATTTCCCTCCAATTGACTGTTGACCCTCACCTACGGCCCGTAGGTCCAACCACGGACGGTACTGGTCGATCGTGGGTGGGATGAAAGACCATCAAACTCTAGACCCTAGTCACAGAACCATGTTATGGTCTGTGAGTCAATCAAAGAACCATGGTTCACGGCCATAGGTGTCATCTTTAGATTCTGAATTTCCCTAAAGTCTGGGATTAAACCACAGGACCCCACCTACGGTTCGTGGTTCTACCTACTGTCCATGGGTGGTTTCTGCTTGGTTCTGCATTTTAATATTCTCTCAATTCTGAGGTGTTATAATTACAGAAGGATATCAGGAAAATACCCACGACATCTCAAAACTTCTAACTGCAAGGTAAAGGTGAAGTGCTCTGGAATGTAAGAAGGCTCACCAAAGCCGAATTGAATAACAGATGACCTCAACGAAACGCATGTTAATGATCATGAATACCTGTATCTACATCATTAAATGATGCAGGTCAAACGGGGTCCATACATGGAATGTACGAGAATGTAAGGGGAAAATTGCAACATAAGTATAAGCTCAAACTGATAATAAGAAAGACATACTCACCTCGTCTCAACTCAACATGACTCAAGAATACTCAACTCGACTCAGGAATACTCAACTCCATTAAAGAATGCTTAACTCAACTCAAGGATACACAACTCAACTCAATGATACACAACTCAACTCAAGGATGCTCAACTAAACCCAGAATACTCAACTCATAATGAAAGCAACAATAAAAAATGTTATATACATGAAATTTTTTAAAAAGTAGATAATAGCTCAAATGTATATGAAAATACAATAATAAAATCTTTATTCTTATTTGAAAGATTTTGTATCCGACAACCATCATTATGAGCTATGTGATTATATAGTGTCTCGCCCACGCTGCCAGAACTGTCCTAAACCTTGTCGGATTATAGGACATCCTCAACTAAGTGGATCCCCTATGCTATTCTTAAAAAGAAATAAGGAATCATCTAACATGTATGACCCTTTACCCATGTTGGCATTCATGGTTTATGAGGACTTTGAGATGTCTGAATTCGTCCCCAAATCGGTGCTCAATACTACTACCAATAATATCACTCATCCTCAATACTTTTAGATTATTACTCAAAAGGTTTTCTTAAAAAAGATAGTGCTCAAAACACCTCTTGAACTCAATCGAAATCGAAGTCTCCTCTCATTTTAAAAGTAAAAACATTTACTGTTTGGAATTCTTAGTCCCCTTATATTCATTTAAAACTCTCATCTCCTCATCCTCATACACATTTACTCAAGGCTTTAAACATATTATAAATAATTGTAAAAGACTTCTCAAAATAGAGTTTATGCCAAATTATGAATGTGAACGAATCAATTCAAGGGTTTCTATAACCATAGATAGAGCTCAATACTCGAAACTCAATAACTAAGAAGTCAAGGACTCAATGACAGTACTCATCATAAGAATGTTCGACTCATAGGGTTCATGCAGAATTATGGGCATGTTCGACTCAACTCAATGACCTCCATGTATAACATATGGTAATCCCATAATTATGAAATATAGTTTCAAAAAGGTTAGGAACTCAATACCCAAGAACTTAGAACTAGAATTTAATCCTCCTCTCAAGAATACTCCATTCATAGAGTTCATGCAGAATTATGGACATGAACGACTCGACTCAAGGGTCTAAATGAAAATATAGAACTCATGTGTACAACTCTTCTCATTATCATACTTACTTCCTCAAACTTAGCTCAAATTGATAGTTGATCTTAAAGGACTTCTTGTAAATTGGAAAGTGAATTCAAGAGTAATGATTTGTATATAGTATCTCTCAATCATTAAAGAAGGCTTAGATAGTTAGGAGTAAGAAGAGAGCGATGACATGAATAAAAGAAACACTGGCACAACGTGGAGGGGGGGTTTAATTATTTGTTGAAAAATAATTTTTTAAATAGTGGAGTCTGCGCCCTCTCCGCGATGCAGAGAGGGAGGTAATTTTCTGGGGACTGGATTTTAAATCATCTCGGTGATGCAGATCTAGGCGCGTATTTTTGCTCGATGTTTTCTTTCTCTCCCAAAACTCACGAATTCTTATAACCCACAAAATCTCAGCGAAACCCACACAAGGAACTATCAATTTACTTAAGTCATTCGCAAACCATCGCCTTAAGAACTCAAAACAATACTCCACTACCAATTAAATTCAAGAACCTTTCAAGAACACAACAATTCAACATCAAGAATGAATTCATGCGTAAAATATTCACGATTGCCGTGAGGGCAAACAAACCCAACACTATGGAATCTTACATACCTCGAAAGAATCACATTCTTGGCGAAAACCTCCAAACTTGATAAACGCTTGAACCTTTCTTCATTTCTTTTCCTCTTGAACTTCTCTCTAAAACCCTAAGAGTATTTAGGATTGTAAAAGCTGACTCAAATCAGTTTAGACCACTAAAATATTACTAAAAATGAGTTAGGCTAGTGGGGGTAAGGAAAAGACCAAAATAACCCTCTTTAATTCATTTAAACTTTCCTTAATCGGACACGATTAACTCAAATGGGCATATATCCCTCATCAGAACTTGGAATTCAACAAACTCGATGGCATTGTAAAGAGGACTCAGTGATCTTTCATTTAACATCTCCTAGGCCACCTAACTCATCTTGTGTTAAAAGTTATGGTCAATTGAAGTTGACCATAGGTGTAAGAAAATGATGGAAGACTTGATCGAATTTTTCTTTAGTTCATTGTTGAACTAGAGGTGTTACATCTAGTTACCTTAACACCTAAGAAAATTTAAAATTACTTGGAAAAAGTTTGTTCACAATGAAGAATGGATCGAGTCTTATTTCTTGAATATTTTCAAAACCAACCCTTTATATCTTGCTTGAAGTGGCACCACTTCAATATACATATATGATAAAGTAGCTACTATGTCACTGTTACTGTAGACATTTACTAATTTCATTAAGATTAATTCAACCTCCGTGTAATAGTCTGCACTATGAAGTTTGTCACTATGCCCCTGTTATTTCAAACATTTAACAACTCCTATACTTCTCACATAATAGTTTGTAGTACACTTGAATCAAGGCTCTAAAAAGAAGACTCATACCATTTCCTCAAATTTCATTCATTGACTCGAGTTTTATAGCTTTGTTTAAGGTGATCTGAAGTCTAGTATAATCGGGAAGGTCGGGGCTACGTGAGGAAGTGTGTTGGGACTTGTGGGATGACGCATTGAGGTATATTCTCCCCTAAATGGGATGTCACCTTTTTTTCCTTTAGCTTTATGGTATTAAAATTGCATGTGACTTTTACTCGTTGTTCCGAGTCACAAAATGTTTCCTCTTTTGGAAAACAAGTTTCGGGAGCTAACTTGGACCCTTTGATGAAGTGAACGAGATTTCTAGTGAAGGTTCGTTATTTTAGATTTTGCCTCTAATTTGGGCCTGTCTCTACTTAATGTGTTTTTTGTGTCTAAATAACTGTCGTAACATTGCAATTCTATTTTTAATAGTATGGAAGTATTTGAAGGTCGTATGGAAAAGAAAGGCTTTAGAGTTGTGATTTAGAGTGCGTGTGGGTTTAAGGTAGGGTACAACTTCCTTCCCTTTATATTAAGCTTAACTATGTAAATGTATGTTGATTTATTTTAATTTCGGGTGGGTACCTAGTTGATGATGCTGAGGTTTCTAGAAATCTAGTTTTAGTCTAATTTATTGGATTTTTTGGACAGAGAGCATGTTTGTTTTATTGCTTGAGATCATTGTTACCTAATGATATCTTTTCAGTGTTGTCGTTAATTGATATTGATCTTATTTGGTCTTAGTCTAGGAGTATATTAGTGATTGTCATAGACTTACATAGTTTAGAGCCAATAAGCAGTAGAATGTTTCAAAGGTTGCTTTGGATGGCTTATCTCCCTAGTGACTGCTATTACAGACTCAAATTACTTGTAAAATGATTAAACAAGTAAGTGGTCGTTAGCAATCTGATTACCCAACTTATTAGGTAGGGGTCGAATCCTACAAGGAATACTATATCGTCAATTGAAAAGTTAAAGGATTAGAAGCTACTTGTTTTAATCTGAATGAATAATACAAAATTATAATAAGAAGGTGGTTATAGTAACAACTAAAGATGGGGGAAAAGATCTTTTCAAGCAAGGGATTAAAGAACTTTGTGGAATGGGAGGCTAATGGTCATTCAATCAATCCATTTCAACTCAATATCATGTGAATTCATTCATCAATGACTAGACTAGATTCTTATCAAACACAAACATAGATTTCTCAATCTCACATTTGTTTATCATAGGATACGTCTCTGACACACCCTTGCATCATGCAAAGCAACCCAATACCTTAATATAGAGTTCTTTCTCAATCAAAACTATCATTCAACGATGAAACCTCAAATCTCTTTCCCAAGCAAACATAAGAATCAAAGCTAATATGCAATTATCAACTCAATTACCGAGTTCATAAATTCTTTCTCAAGCAATCCATGAAGATCTAAGCTAGATTTGAGTGCACCAACAAATTATGAATCCAACATGCTAGTCAAATTGAAACAATATCATGAATGGAAGAAATCAGTCAATTGCAAAAGCAATAGAGTGAAAATCAACAACCCAATAGATTTGCATATCTCTAGCACAAAACCCTAATTCCACACCTACAATTCATGCATTCAAAACAAGAGGTAGAAGAATGGATGAATATATATTACTATAAAGAACTCAATCTTCAATCCAAAAGTTAAATCGTAAGGAAACATGCAATCCAGAATTAAAACTACAAAGCTATGAACTATTGGTTACAATGCTAAAAAATCTAAGATAAAAGATAAAAAATCTCAAAATTATTTCAATGGAAGATAGATGCTAGATCCTCTCTCCACCAGCCCTCCTCATCTTTTGTGAGAATTGGATCCTAAAATGCGTGAAATTTCAAGTTTGCCCTTTTTGAGGTAATAGGCAGTCGCAAATGTGATTAGATCTTCGCAAAAGTGATCTTCGATATTTCAGGCTCCTTGGCAAAATCTAAGCCCCCATTGTCGCTTAAACGACCTATTGACTTGTGTTGAGTGTCACAAAAGGGACCCTCAGGTCGAATGAGTGATGTCATAGAGTAGTATTCTGCTAGTTTTTGCTCCTTTTCCCACTCTTTTCCATCAAATTCCTTTTTAGCCATAAGTACCTTAAAACACACAAATCAATGGATAATTAGGCTTTTTTCTACTTAAGTGCTAAAAATAATAAAGAAAAAGGCCTCGAATGAGTAAAAACTCTCGACTCATCAGTAGTGCCTCTAGATCTTAAGCTGAACACTATTGCCGAGAACTCCAAATCATGTGTGGCGTAGTTGTGCTCGTGCACCCTAAGTTCCCTCAATTCATAAGCTATAACATTGTCATGTTGTATCAATACACAACCCAAAACAATTTTGCATGCATCACAATACACCGTGAAGCCCTCATCCTCAACTGGAAGAGTTAAAACAACAGCAGTGCTAAGAAGCTCCTTGAGCCTTCGTAAGCTAAACTCATACTCCTCCAACTTCTATATTAGAACATCAAGGCTAGTAATTCGGATCAAAGGTGATGCAATATTAAATAATCCCTCCATAAACAATGCTTCAAATCTTAGTAATATTGGTCGACTAAGATGAATCAGCCTTAATCTTCATCGAATCTATCGTAATACAATTCTTGGACACCACGTACCCAAAGAATGTTGTAGAGTCAATCCCAAACTCACAATTTGAGAAATTGGCATAAAGTCATTGATCTCTCAAAGTTTAGAGTACAATCCTCAAATGGTGCTCCTGCTCTCCACGATTCCGCAAGTATACTAAAATGTCAACAATGAACACAATACCAAAAGAGTTAATGTATGGCCTTAACACATACGTCATCAAGTCCATAAAGGCACCTGTGACATTAGTCAACTCAAAAGACATTACTTGGAACTCACAATGGTCGTACGAGTCCTCAATGTGGTCTTAGGGATGTCCAAGCCCCTAATCCTCAGTTGATGGTAACTGGTTCTCAAATAAATCCTCAAAATATTATGGCACCTTAAAGCTGGTCAAACAACTCATCAATACGAGGCATATGATAGCGACTTTTCTCTGTTACTTTATTTAACTATTTGCAATCAATACATCCACATAGAATCATTACTTTTCTTCATAAATGGGACTAGCGCAATGAATCCCTTACCCTAGAGATACCAAGAATATAAAGAACACCAAGAATAACTACTAAATCTCAATACCTTCAAAACAAGTCGAAATCAGCTACTACATTAGGATTATCTTCCCCTTGACAGAGATTAAAAAACCCCAATATTTATTGTAATGACATGCTCTTGTAGTTATAAAAAATCCAATGGAGAAAATATTTGGGCCAGAAAATTTTTTGGTAATAACTTGACAATTCGTAGCCTAGTCCAGAATTTGACGAAGGTGGAGTCAATGAGGTCTAGGGAGATCTGGCAATGAACGAGAGACCCATTTATAAATTTGATCACACTAGTAGATAGCTAAAACGCAAAGGAACCACTACGACTTTATGGAATCAAATTCCAGCAAGTAGAACTCCTGAAACTGATCTTAGTGTGAGCTGGTAGTCTCTGAGTGTCTTGGGATGAAGGTGTGTTGTGAAATTGGGGTTTGAAACTCAACTTTTGACTTTATGTTTCCATTCAAGCCGCTAGGGCGAGAATTATCCCACCAGGGCGGGGCAGCTGTGGCGGGATGGCGGGATGGCGGCCGCCATAGCGGGCCAGTCGTGACTTAAGTCAAAAATAAACCCCAAAATGTTATTATTCTGCAGTTTTCATTCTTCAGAGTTAGGAGATAAACCATGGTAAGTTCTTGATAGTTTTCCACCTCTTCTAGCACTAAAGGTACCATTTTTACTCCCCTAATCCATTTTTTGATCCGTAGAACTTAGATTCTTGGTTAATTACTATTGGGGGGAGGGGGCTTTGAACTGAATTGGATGGTGGGAAAAAGTCCTAGCTGAACCTTAGTATCATGGATTTGGTCTTGGGATGTTGGGCTTGTATAATTCGGGTAAATTAGACCTTTGATTATTGAGAATTGCATATTTTAATGGGTTGTAGACCTAGAACAAGCGGAAAGAATCTGGAAAGGGAAGAATCTAGTTTCTTAGGAGGATTCAAGCTTGGTTTCGAGGTAGGTGATGGTTTGATTTCTTGTTTGTGTGATGTATGTTAGCAATTGCTTCATTGTAATGCATGTATGTATGTGAATGTTGCACTATTGATCACACCTAATGCAAATGAGTATGAATGAATTATTGTGTACCATGTATCAACACTTGATTGTATGATTATAAGAATGTACATTGTGATTGTGATTGTGATTGTGGCTTGTTGAATGGATCGGGAGTTATGTTCCAACACACTAACTAGGATCGGATGTCACGTACCGACATACATATTGGATCTGGTGTCACGTTCCGGCACACTAATTGGGATTGGGTACCACCTTCTGGGGCACTAACAGTTTGGGTACCACGTTCCGGGGCACTAACAGTTTGGGTATGGGTTCCATGAGAGGACCATTGAATTGTCATAAATACTTGTTAAAAAGAATGTGGATTGTAAGTTGTTCATGATTGATAATCAGTATATGTGTTTATATTTTGTATATGCATGTTTACTTTGTTTGGACTACTTATATATGTTTCACTTAATAGAATAGCCACGTTATTCTACCAGTATACTGTGGTTGTGTACTGATACTGCACTTGCTCTTTCTTTGTAGAGTACAGTGCATCTTGAGGTGGCTAATGACATACCTCATTTAGGAGATCACTGATCGAGATCGAATTCAAAGGTGAGCCAACTATTTCAGTCTGCCATGAGTTCTCTATGTTTTAGTCTACTCTTTTCAGACTTAGAATTTCTAGTTAGAGATTCATTTGTTTAGTTTTGGGGTTGCGCCCCTTTCACTTAAATTTGTTGAACTTTATAGTTTTGATACATTAAATTTCAGGTTTTAGGGGTTGTTCTTCTGCATTAGTTTGGTTAAATTTATTTAAACCATTTGAGTTAATGGGAACTCTATTTGATTTATGCATTTAAACCTACTTCCGTATTTTTAAATGTCTAGCTTTGGGGTTAGTTGATTAGTATTAATGGTTCTCCCACCAGAGGGTTATTGTTAGTGCCAATCATGACGGTCTGAGTCATGACAAAGTTTGTATCAGAGCCCTAGGTTTGTTGATCTCAGTGTACAAAAATGAGTCTAGTAGAGTCTTGAGGAACGGTATAGAGACGTGTGTACTTTTCTTCGAGAGGCTATAGGACTTTAGGAAATCTCTCTATTTTTCTCTTGTCTCCTTTCATGCTATAACTTGGTTCCAATGGGTATCTGGAGATCAAAATATGTATCCTCCTTTACTCTTGTGTCCACAGATGGTTAACACTAGGTTTAACGGTGTCAGACCTACAGCTCCTGTCAACGAGCCAGCTGAGGATTCCACAGCGAGAGGTCGTGGTCTAGGCAGAGGTAGAGGGTGAGCAACAGGCAGGGACAAAGGAAGGGTAGCACCCTTTAGGGGTGGAGCTCCGGTTGAGAATGCTCCAAGAAATGAAAATCCTTTTGCACATCATGAAGAGATAGAGGAGAATGCTGAGGTTGAGAATGATGAGTATGTTCGACAAGAGGAAGAGGTGCAGCCTGACACTTTAGGTATTCCTCCCTCAGACCAAGTGTTAGCTCAATAGATTATGTCTTTCCTAAAAGGATTGGTTGGTCATGGAGTTCTTCCCGCAGTTCTAGCCACTCAAACTCTCACTAACCCCACTATTGCTATTACTGTCCCTAAGGTTTGTGGAACTGTAAGTACTGATGCTTTCTTCCATCCTTTGTTGGGTCCTGCGATGACTAGTAATGAACATGAAATGTTGACAAAGTTTATGAAACTGAAGCCTCTGGTTTTCCATGGTTCTGAGAGTGAGGACGCCTATGAGTTCATCTTAGACTGTTATGAGAGGCTGCATAAGCTGGGTATCGTCCATCAGCATGGAGTAGAGTTTGTCACTTTTCAGCTTCAAGGTGAGGCTAAGCAGTGGTGGAGAGCTTATGTTGATTACAGATCTTAAGCTTTACCTCCACTAACTTGGACCCAGTTTCATGCTCTATTCTTGGAGAAGTATGTGCCCCGAACCATAAGAGATTAGAAGAAGGGAGAATTCATGGCTTTAGAGTAGGGTGGTATGTCTATAGTTGCTTATGAGGCTAAGTTCCATTCTTTGTCTAGATATGCTACGTAGTTAGTGACTACAGAGGAAGAGAGGATTCGTCCATTTGTCAAAGGGCTGAACTCTGAGTTACAGGTATTGTCTATGCACATGACTTCTATAGGGAAAAGTTTTAATGATGTAACAGATTTTGTGAAAAAAGTGGAAGGAGTGTGATGCGATGGGCAGGCTAAGGAGTTGGCTAAGAAAGCTATGAGCACACGTAACTTTCATGGTTCCTAATCCTAAGGTTCAGGGAGGCCGACACTTGTAGCCTGGCCAATTCAATTTGTTATGCCTGCTTCCACAGGTAATTAGTCGGGAACTCCACCTCAGAATTTGATTCAGGATAGCGAGTGAGCCGCACCTTTGGCGGTTATCAGTCCATCTTTTGATCAAACTTGTTATAATTGTGAAGAACCTAGGCATATGAGGAGATATTGTCCCTACCCACACATGTTGGACCCCGCGCAAAAGCAGACTAGAGCAGTGGTACCCGCGAGAAATGGTAATAATGGTCGAGAACGTCCACAAGATGAGAGAGAAGGAAATCAGCGAGACCGTTGAGGTCAGGGAAATGGTAACGCAGTCAGAGCTATGATGTAGACATGTAGGAAAGTCGCCCGTCAAGATGATAGGGCTCACTGTTACGTCTTTCTAGGAAAGAGCGAGGATGAGACTTCTGCGGTAGCGATCATAGTTACCATTCTTATCTGTGACCGGATAACTAATGTGTTATTTGATCCAGGTTCTCCTTATTCTTATGTGTCCATTCAACTTGCCTTGGGATTTGATATCATTTATGTTATACTTGATGCCCCTATCCTTGTTTCTACCCCAGTTGGAGAGTCAGCCATAGTTACCCATGTGTATCATGCTTGCCCTATTTTGTTCATAGGTTTTCATACTTGGACTGATTTGGTTATTCTTTGGATAAGTTTAATTTTGATATTAGCTTAGGCATGACATGGTTGTCCCCCCATTATGTTGTGTTAAATTGTAATACAAAATTTGTGACTCTAGAGATCCCTAGTAGGGAAATATTAGAGTGGGAAGGGGTGTACAAGCCTAAGCTAGCTAAGGTCATATCCTCCATTTGGGCTAGGAAACTGGTGGGGCAGGGTTGTTTGGCCGATTTGGCTCATATTCAGGATGTGAGGTTGAATCACTCTCTATTGAGTCTATTCATGTGGTGTCAGAATTGAGAGAAGTGTTTCCTACCGATTTTCCTGGTATGCCTCCAGCTAGAGATATAGATTTATATTTTGATTTTGAACCTGGTACCCGCCCCATCTCCATTCCTCTTTATCGCATGGCTCCGATAGAGGTAAGAGAGCTTAAGGCTCAAATTTTGGAACTTCTTGATCAAAATTTCATTCGTCCTAGTGCTTCCCTATGGGGTGCTTTGCTCCTGTCTTGTTTGTTAAGAAAAAGGATGGTAGTATGAGGATATGCATAGACTACCGACAATTGAATAAATTCACCATTCCAAACAAGTGCACATTGCCTCAAATACATGATCTTTTTAACTAGTTGCATGGCGCGTCAGTATTCTCTAAGATTTATCTAAGGTCTGGTTACCATGAGTTAAAGATTAGGCTTTAGGATGTACCCAAGACGTCATTTAGGACCCACTATGGGCACTATGAGTTTCTAGTTATGTCGTTTGAGTTGACAAATGTGCATGCAACTTTCATGAGTTTGATGAATGGTGTGTTCAAATCATTTCTTGATTTGTTTGTGATAGTATTTATTGATGACATTTTGGTTTATTCAAAAAGTGAGGAAGAACATGTTGACCATCTTCGTATTGTTCTGGGTGTTATTGGGAAGCAAAAGTTGTATGCAAAATTTTCTAAGTATGAATTTTTGTTGACTTTGGTTATCTTTTTGGGGAATTTAGTTTCAAGGGAAGGGGTAATTGTAGATCTGTAAAAGAAAATTGGATTCGGCCTAGCTCTGTGATTAAAGTTAGGAGTTTGGTTGGGATCGCTAGCTACTACCGTCAATTTGTAAAATTTTACATCTATTGACACGCATCTGACAAGGTTGACCAAAAAGGAGGTGGCGTTTGAATCGACCGAAAAATATGATGAGAGCTTTGAAAAGCTCAAAACTTTTTTGACCACATCACATATTCTAGCACTACCGGTAGAAGGTAAAGATTTTATTATTTACTGTGTTTCTTCATAATCGGGTTTGGGTGTTGTGTTAATGTAAAATATGAATGTTATAGTTTATGCATCGCGACAGTTGAAGGTGCATGAGAGGAATTATCCGACACATGATTGAGAGTTCGGCAGCGGTGGTGTTTGCTCTTAGGAACTGGTGGCATTGCCTCTATAGTGTCAAGTGTTGGATGTTTACCGATCATCGTAGTCTACAACATGTATTCACTCAAAAAGATCTAAATCTTAGACAACGAAGGTGGATGGAGTTACTCAAGGATTATGATGTGACCATCCAATATCATCTGGGTAAGGCTAACGTGGTGGCAGACGCATTAAGCCAGAAGGCAGTGAGAATGGGCAGTCTAGCTTGTTTAGGTGTGATCAAGCGACCTTTGGCTAAATAAATTCAACATTTGGAGTCTAAGTTCATGAAGTTAGGCATCTCAGAAAAATGTGGGGTATTAGCTAGCACTTAGGTAAGGGTCATCTTCCTTGAGGAGATCAAGGCCAAACAGTTTGAGGATGAGAATTTGAATGAGCTTAGGAAGAAGAGAGCTATCTGTAAGGCACAAGATATGGTTCTTGATGCAGGGGGTGTGCTCAGTTTTAAAGGAAGGATTTGTGTTCTTAGAATGTGTGGCTTGATTCAAAATTTATTGACAGAATCTCATGGTTTGTGGTATTCTATTCATCCAGGTGTGACCAAGATGTACCAAGTTTTGAAGAGAATTTATTGAGTGCCTGACATGAAGAAAGACATAGGGGAGTTTGTAGCTAAGTGTCAAAATTGCCAAAAAGTAAAATATGAGCATCAAAGGCAAGCAGGTTTACTCTAGAGAATGACAATTCTGGAATGGAAGTGGGAAAGGATAGCTATGCATTTTGTGGTTGGTCTTCCTAAGAGTTTGGGACAGTTTGATTCTATTTGGATGGTGGTTGACAGATTGACTAAGTCAGCCCATTTTATTCAAGTCATAATAGATTATAATGCTCAGCAATTGGCTAAGGTTTATGTGAAAGAGATAGTGAGGCTGCACGAGGTGCCCCTTTCTATCATCTCTTATCGTGGTATGTAGTTCACATCCACATTTTGGAGGATATTACATGATAAATTAGGCACACAACTCACTTTTAGTACAACTTTCCATCCGCAGTCGGACGAGCAGTCAGAGAGGACTATCAAAGTTTTAGAGGACATGTTGAGGGCATGTGTTATTGACTTGGGAGAACATTGGGATAAGTTCTTACCTTTGTATGAGCTCTCCTATAATAACAGTTACCCCTCCAGCATTGATATGACACCATTTGAAGCATTGTATGGGAGGGGATGTAGATCACCCATAGGATGGTTTGAGGCTGGAGATGTGAAACCTTTGGGGGTTGATTTAGTGAAGGATGCTCAAGATAAAGTGAGGAGTTTATGAGTCCACAAATTGGACTCATTTAGGGCTATATTTTAATAAAATTAGTATCCTCAAATGCATATTTTGTCTCAATAACTAATGTAAACCCTTAAGTTTCAGGTATTTGGAGTTTAAGGCAAAACATGTACACTACTTGGCAAAAAGGAACAAGGCAGTTGAAAAGAACGAAGAAATGAAGGCCTGATAATCGCCGAGCCCTGGTGGCGAGTTGCCAATCGGCCTGGAGATCACCTTCTGTTCCAGTGTGCTGAGCCCTGAAGGAGAAGGGCAAGTCAGTGATAAAAAGGAGTAGTCGGCGCGTCGCCGAGCAGTTCCGCGAAGTAGTACCATATCGCCCAACGACTCAAAATGCGAAGAGGTTGAAGGATAAAGTAGGAAGGAGATAAAATCAACTAAAAGGCAGATCGCCGAGCGTATCGGCGATCCCGACTAACTGCATCGAATGGTCCTCCACAACACAAATTTTCAAACACTATAAATAATTGTTTTAAATTTCTAGCTTAGTATCACTTATATTATTCGAACTTTTTACAGTTTTTGAGAGATCGTAAGTTTTAGAGGGTTTTGGAGACTTTGTTCTAAGACCAAGAAGATTTAAAGGGTTTCAACTCAAAGAAATTAGACGTGAGTCTTGAAGATTCTTAACTCTTGACGTGTTCTAAGATTTAATTCTTCTTACCTAGTTGATGGAAACTGATATTGGTATAAATTTTTATATCTTTTACATGTCTAGCTAAAACCCAAATTCTTGGGGTGTGATTTTGTGAATATGGGCTAAATTATTTGTTGGGTATTGCTTGTTGATGGTTAATTTGTTTTTCAAATGTGATTTTGTCTAGTAGTTGAGTATGAAGTTAATGGGATTGTAGTTGTAAATATGATTTCATCTTAATGTTTCTGGCTTGCTCGAGAGAGAGGTCATAAAAATAAGACTACTAAATTGATTGCCGGTGGTATTAGGTCTACATGGATTCAGCTCGAGAGAGTGAATTCTAGTCCTTCTCCCACACATTCAGCTCGAGAGAGTGAATGGGCTAAGGCGGAGGCTATGCTTAATGCGGTAACTCGGTGTTTGAGGGAAACCAAGTTGATTCGGGGTAAGTTGCTCGAGAGAGAATTTAGCCCCACAATAGTCTAGCCTAGTAACCACTGTTCAATAATTTACTATCAAAAGCATGTAACCGATAGTCTAGTTTATCCCGTATTCCTATCACATCCCAAGAATCCCGTCTCCATATCACGTTTCCTTATATTTTTGCTCTTTTTAGTTGTTTATTAATACAAAACCCCATTTATAATTGACGCTTGCGTCACCCCTTAGATTTGGTATGTTTTTATTCTTTAATATTTATAGTAATGACTAATTAGAACTTCATTTTAATTTTCTATTAATTCTCAAAACCACTCCCTATGGGAACGATCCCAACCCTTGGTTGGGTTACATCACTACACGCGATCGTTTGCACTGAACCGAAATAGTGTCAGTTGATTATGTCGAACATCAAAATGGCGCCACTGTCGGGGAGTGCTATTATTTGAGAATTTGTAGTTAAGTAGGATTTTCGTTCTTGTTAGTTGTAGTTTTACTTAATTTTTAGTTTTGTTTTGATTGTTTGTGTTGAAAGCAGGAAGCATGAGTGTTAATGGCAGCAATGGCAGTCAGGTGGGCCACTAAAATGACATCGAAAATCTCAACGATGTCCAAGAGCCCAACATTAATGACCCCCATGCCATGGGAGGTATTGGGGCCATCCGTTTGCCTCCAACCAAAGGAAATGCAGTGTTCCACATAATGAGCACTATGTTGCAACTCTTGCAACTAAAGAGACTTTTGAGTGGATTTGCTCATGAGGATCCTCACGAGCATCTTCGAAACTTTGTGGATGTGTGCGGACCATTCTCTTTCAGAAACATCTCTCAGGAGTTAGTCCGATTAAGGTTATTCCCTTTCTCGTTGATGGGAGAGGTGTGCAAGTGGCTGGCTTAGTGGCCACGCGAATCCATCACTTCTTGGGAGGATTTGGTAAACGCATTTCAAGTGCAATTTTTGCCTCCCTCGAAGATGATGAATCTTCGGGACAACACTAAGAGTTTTAAACATTTAGAGGGTGAGCCAATCCATGATACTTGGCTCCGATTCAAAATTTTGGTGCTCCAATGCCCAACTCATGGTCTGCCCGACAACGTTTTGCTGCAGTACTTTTACCGAAGTCTGGACTCGGTAAACAAAGGTGTTGCTGACCAACTTTGACCTGGGGGCTTGATGCATCAACCGTATGCAATAGCAGCCCAACTTTTAGATGGCATGATGACCATAAACAGAGTGTGGTGCACTCATGAAGACCAGGTCTCCCCTGTCACATTCAAGCTATCTAAGAAGCAGATGGAAAAAGATCATGAGAGAGACCAAAACATGGCCAAGATCATGAAACAGCTTGACATTTTATCCAAAAATGTCATGGGGGCTGGTGCCCATAGTGCCAATGTCATGGGGGTCGGGTGTGCAAATCCTGAGGAGACGAAGTTTGAAGCCTTGTATTATGAGAAGGTAAATTTTCTAGCCAACCAAGGCGGTGGTTATTGTTCAAACTACCCAAGGCAAGGTGGTAACCAAGGTTGGGATAGAGAGGATAGTTGGAAGGATCGCGACCGAGACTGGAGATACCGAAATCTTAACTGGAAGGATGGGGAGAAGGACAGGTATGTGCCTCCCCATGAGCGCAAAAAGCCGAAGGATTCGGAAGGTAGTAGGTCTAAGGATATGCTCTCTCGTGTCCTCAACAAAGTTGAAGGGTCAGACAAAATTTTGAAAGAAATGAAAGAAGATGTGTCCACCCTTAGCCAAACCGTCACCTCTTATTCAGTGTCGATAAAGCAGTTGGAGACCCAAATGGGTCATATATCGTCTCATCGCAATTCGAGACAGCAGGGGGGTTTGCTTAGTGATACTATGGCTAACCTTTAGAATGAGGCTTGAAGGTGGACTTGCGTCATGTCGCGACGTTAACTAAGGCATTGTTTGGGAGGCAACCCAACCCCTTATTGCTTTTTATTTGTGATTTGGTAAAATAATGGTGTGTTGTTTGTATAGGTTGAGGTGTGGAAGGTGTTCGAAAAAGTATAGGGTGGCGAGAAACAGGTCCAGTCGGCAAGTCGTTGAAGAGGTCAGCGAACCCAACTTAATCAACCACTTGACTCAAGACATCTTCGAATTGGATTCAGAAAAACTCGACGAGCCTTGGGAAATTATTGGCAGATCGCCGACCTCTACGGAGACTACCTTTAGGACCCCCACACTCACCGGAGGTTCTGTAAAATTTGGCGAGGTAATTTAACACTCAGCGAATCGCCGAGAGGATAGGCCAGCTCGACTAATGTCGCCCAATGGGCAAAAACTGGACGGTTTGCCGACCACGGTTTTAAAAGTGTCAACCTCATTCACTTTCCCTCACTTTTTATCTTCCCAAACTCACACCCGCACGCTAGTTCCTATATTTTCGCATTTTTAGATTATTTTTAGTGCTGATTTGTGATCAGAATTGGATTACATTGCCACCTAGCGTTCCAAGCTTCTCTTTATCGACACAAAAGGTTGGTTTTCTATGCCCCAAGTTTATTTTATTAAAATTTATACTCATTTGCAATAGCCTGATTTTGTTGAAGTGTTCTAATCTTGCTTGATAGGATTAGATTGTTTACATGCATGATTTAATTTGATAATCTTTCTCGAGTAGATGTGATTGTTGAGTTCCCATTATTGTATGCCTTAAACTAGATTAAAATTTGAGGGGTTGTGTTTGGGTGTTATGGGTCCTACCTTAATTGTACTGGTGCATGCTTTGATTTTATTTTCGGGGGTTAAAGAGTTGAATTCGAGAAGCTAGGTTGAAATTAGGCATGTTGGGCCATTGGCGAGCTGGGTCGAGCTCGCCGAACCACTCGACGGTTCTCCTTATGTCCCCATCTCGCTTTTGAATTCATGCTTTATTTGATGATTGATTCTGTAACTTTCGGTGAGAAACTTGATGTCGCCAAAAGCATTCGGCGACTCGCCGAAAGTCTTCTCTTTCGCCCTTTATCTGCACCCCTTAGCCTTTGTGCACTAGAACTTTCAGCGAGCTTGTCCTTGTTCGTCGAAATCTAACGGCGACACACCGAGTGGTTTTCCCATTGCCTATTTGCTGCAATTTTATAGCTAATCCTTTAGGTGGGATCGATCTAGCTCACCCAAGAAATTTAGTGAGTCACCTTCTGGTTTGGCGAGTCTGTCTGAAATTGTTCTGATGAGCTTTTGTTTAAGTTTCTCTAACTTCTCTTCGAGATTTGAAGATATAACTAAATCAAAAGCTGCTAAAAGAATAACGCCAGCTCAAGAGAAGTCCAAAGGGATTTCGATAAAGGAGGATGTAGTTACGTTGAAAGGAAAAGTTTCGAAACTACCCACAACTACTGGGAAAGGCAAGGGCAAGAGGCCCACTTCTGGTAGGAAAACCATTACCCTGGACCTAATATTCCTTCATGGGCCAGGGGATTCTATAGGGCAGTACATGTCTTTCTGGTAGACTCACAGTCAACAGAACTTGGTGAAGCTGGCACTGTTGTTCCTCCTAAGGTGACCTCGGACACTAACGCCCAGGCTCAGGGTGAGGCATCGGGCATTGATGCCCAGACATATGGAGCGACTATTTAGACAGGATTCCCTCTCTACCTCCCTTTATTGGTGGGGTGTGGCCCACCTTTGTGTGCTATCTTTTTGTTGGGTTGTGAATCATAATGTTGTGTTTTACACTACTTCTTGTGGCTCCTTTTATTTTAAATTGTAAATAATTTTGACCCTTCCGAAAAATTTTAAATTTTAGCCACCTCTTGTACGTGTGGAATGTGGCTGTTCTTTAGCAAATTTGAGTCTCGGTTTTGATCAATATTCATGACTTAAATAGTGCTCATAATCAAACGAACATGAATGTGCGGCTACAATGAGACCAAGTGAAGTTACATAGTCAATATGTGAACTCTTTGCATCTCGTTGTGACTAGCCAATTATCGAATTGATTCTCTTGTGATGAACGTTGCATACTAGAGAAAGTGTGGAGTCTTGTTTGACTTTGGTGTCGATTCCTTGTGTGATGAACTTACTGTGAACCATGCATGATAACACCTAGAATTTACCCCGTTGGTCCGGTCGACTAAGTAAGGCTATCTCTTGATATGATCTTAGGCAACTTCGAAGAGTGTGAGCCAATTTGACATATACCTCCTTTGTGGCCGACCTTGTGAGTGTGTGAACCTCTTTTTAACACCCCATGAGCCTTACCTTTCTTTGGAAGAAACTTGATGAAAACATGACCTTTCTTAATCCGCTACCTATCATCCTCGTGGTTGATCAAATAGCCAACTTAGGCTTTTGGCCTAAGTTGGGGGTATGGTGAAAAGAGAAGGCAAGTCAAGAAGTGCAAGAAAAGTCTCATTTAACCCATGGTGTTGAAAAAAAAATGGAATCCATCCATGCAAAAAAAAAGATAGAAAGAAAAGGAATGAAAAAGTTTTGGAATAAAGTACAAAAGAAATGGGGTTCCAAACAATCCATGGAAGTGAATAATGGGATGACTTATGGGCAATAAAGAAAATGACAAAAGAAGAGGAAAGGGAGTGTTGAAGGCACCACATTGCACGAGGACGAAAGTCACTTAGCCTAAATGACCATACCTTTGCACTCAGCCCCATTACAAGCCTTGAAAATATCTTTTTGATTTTAAGTAAGCCGAAACAGTTGTTGATTGGAAAATACGAGCGAACCTATGGGTGAAAGCATGTATTGTGTTCTTCTTTATAAGTGTGAGCATTGCATTTGATTCCGGAATTTTAAATGATTAAACCATTGTGTGTGAATATGAAATCATTCTTTGTGTGAGAGCATTTGATTACCTTTGTTGAGCTCGAACTTGCATTTGAAGCAAGTATAGTGAGCTTGAGAATTTTTTATAATGGTGTGTCACAATTTGAGTCTTTGAGTACACAATTGATTTTTACATGAGTAAGTTGAGTCTTGTGTGTACTTTCATGATTGAGTATTGTGTAGCACTATTTGAGACATCCTTTTTGAACTGCTGAACCTGAGTTTTACTTGAGGACAAGCAAAAGTGTAAGTTGGGGGTGTTGATGAGTCCAAAAATTGGACTCCTTTAGAGCTATATTTTAATAGAATTAGTGTCCTCAAATGCATATTTTGTCTCAATAACTAATATAAACCCTTAAGTTTCAGATATTTGGAGCTTAAGGCAAAGCATGGACACTACTTGGCAAAAAGGAACAAGGCGGCTGAAAAGAACGAAGAAATGAAGGCCTAAAGATCACCGAGCCCTGTTGGTGAGTCGACGATTGGCCTAGAGATCCCCTTTTGTTCCAGTGTGTTGAGCCCTTGAGAAGAAGATCAAGTTCGCGATGAAAAAAAGCAGTCGGCGCGTCGCCAAGCAGTTCCGTGAAGCAGTACCATATCACCCAACGACTCAAAATGCGAAGAGGCTGAAGGATAAAGCAGGAAGGCGAAGAAATCGACCAAAAGGTGGATTGCCGAACGTATCGGCGATCCCAACTAACTACACCGAATGGTCCTCCGCAGCACAAATTTTCAAACACTATAAATACTTGTTTTAAATGTCTAGCTTAGTATCACTTCTATTATATGAACTTTTACAGATTTTGAGAGAGTCTAACTTTTAGAGGGTTTTGGAGACTTTGTTCTAACACCATGAATATTCAGAGGGTTTCAACTCCAAGAAATTTGATGTGGGTCTCGAAGATTCTTTACTCTTGACGTGTTCTAAGACTTAATTCTTTATACTCAGTTGATCGAAACTGATATTGGTATAAATTTTTATCTCTTTTACATTTCTAGCTAAAACCCCAATTCTCGGGGTGTGATTTTGCGAATATGGGATAAATTATATGTTGGGTATTTCTTGTTGATGGTTAATTTGTTGTTCAAATATGATTTCGTTTAGTAGTTGTGAATGAACTTAATGGGATTGTAGTTGCAAATACGACTTTATCTTAGTGTTTATAGCTTGCTCGAGAGAGAGGTCGTAAAACTAAGACTACTAAATTGATAGCCAATGGTATTGGGTCAACACGGGTTCAGCTTGAGAGAGTGAATCCTAGTCCTTCTCCCACACATTCAGTTCGAGAGAGTGAATGGGCTAAGGTGGAGGCTGTGCTTAATGCAGCAACTCAGTGTTCGAGAGAAACCGAGTTGATTCGAGGTAAGTTGCTCGAGAGAGAATTTACCCCTATTATAGTCTAGCCTAGTCACAAATGTTCAACAATTTACTATCAAAACCATGTACCCGATAATCTAGTTTATCCCGTATTCCTATCACATCCCAAGAATCTCGTCTCCATATCTCGTTTCCTTATATTTTTTCTCTTTTTAGTTGTTAATTAATGCAAACTCCCATTTACAATTGACGCTTGCATCACCCTTTAGATTTAGTATATTTTTATTCGTTAATATTTATAGCTATGACTAATTAGAACTTGATTTTATTTTTCTAATAATTATCAAAACCACTCCTTGTGGGAACGATCCCAACCCTTGGTTGGGTTATATCACTACACGCGATCGTTGGCACTTGAACCAAAATAGTGTCAGTTGATAACGTAGAACATCAAGATAATTCAAGTTAAGCTTTTAGCAGCCCAGAGTAGACAGAAAGAATATGCAGACCATAAGGTAAGAGACATGTCATTTTAGAATGGTGAGGAAGCTCTTTTTAAAGTGTTATCCATGAGAGGGGTGATGAGATTTGGCAAGAAGGGCAAGCTTAGTCCTTGATACTTTGGACCATTTGAAATTCTTGATTGTGTAAGACCAGTAACATATAGATTGGATTTACCACCTAACCTTTCGGGAGTTCATCCGATATTTCATGAGTCCATGTTGAAGACATATCATGTTGATGGGGATTAAATCATAAAATAGGACTCAATTTTGTAGGACAAAGACCTCCAGTATGAGGAGGAATCCATTGCAATTCTTGATCATGATGTCCTGAAGCTAAGGACCAAGAAGATTAAGTCCGTGAAAGTTCAATGGAAGCATCGTCTAGTTGAGGAAGATTCATGGGAAACCGAAAAGGACATGTGAGACAAGTATGTCCAGTTGTTCGTCGATTCAGCTACTACTCAACTCTTGCTTTAGCCTATTTTTCCTAAATTGTCACTCGGGGATGAGTTATGAGTAAACTAGTATCTATTGTAAAGACTTTCTCCCGTCGTTATAGAAAATCCAACGGGGAAATATTTTGGGCCGGAAAACTTTTTGGTAAAGACTTGAGAATTACTAGCCTATTCCAGATATGGATGAAATCGGAGTTAGTGAGTTCTACGGAGATCTGATAATGAACAAGAGACCTATTTATGAATTTTATCACATGAGTAGATAGCTAAGACGTTAAGGAACCCTACGACTTTACGGAATCAACTAAGGTGAGTAGAACTCCCGAAACTGATCTTAGTATGAGTTAGTAGTTTCTTAGTGTCTTGGGACGAAGGTGTGTTAAGAAATGGGTGTTTGAAACTCAACTTTCGACTCTTTGTTTCCGTGCAAGCCACCAGGGTGGCGCCACAGTGGCAGGATGAGGGCCACCAAAGCGGGCTAGTCACGACTTAAGTCGGAAATAAACCCCAAAACGTTATTATTCTGCAATTTTCATTCTTGAGAGCTAGAGACAAACCAGGGCATGTTCTTGACAGTTTTCCACCTCTTCTAGCACGAAAGGTAAGGTTTTTACTCCCCTAATACGTTTTTTGATCTGTAGAACTTAGATTCTTGGTTAATTACTATTGGAAGAGGGTTTTTGGACTAAATTGGATGATGGGAAAAAGCCCTAGCTACACCTTAGGATTACAGGTTTGGACTTGGGATATTGAGTTTGTATAATCCGGATAAATTAGACCTTTGATTATTGATCCTTGCATATATTAATTGTTTGTAGACCTTGAACAAGCGAAAAGAATCCGGAAAGAGAAGAATCAAGTTTCTTAGGAGGATTCAAGCTTGGTTTTGAGGTAGGTGATGGTTTGATTTCTTGTTTGTGTAATGTATGTTAGCAATTGTTTCACTGTAATGCATGTATGTATGCGAATGTTGCACTATTGATCACACCTAATGCAAATGAGTATGAATGAATGATTTTATGCCATGAATCAACACTTGATATTGTATGATTATGAAAATGTACATTGTGATTGTGATTGTGGCTTGTTGAATGGATCGGGTGTTACGTTCCAACACACTGGTCAGATGTCACGTACAAACATACATATTGGACCGGGTGTCACGTTCCGACACACTAAATGGGATCGGGTACTACGTTCCGGTGCACTAACAGTTTGGGTATGGGTTCCACGAGGGGACCATTGAATTGTCACAATTACTTGTTAAAATGAATGTGGAATTGTAAGTTGTTTATGATTGATAATTGGTATATGTGTTTACATTGTATATGTGCATGTTTACTTTGTTGTGATTGCTTGTATATATTTCACTTACTGGAATAGCCGTGTGATCCTACCAGTACATTGTGGTTGTGTACTGATATTGCACTTGCTCTTTCTTTGTTGAGTAAAGGGCATCTTTAGGCGGCTACTAACAGACCTCATTTAGGAGATCACTGATTGAGATCGAATTCAAGGGTGAGCCAACTCTTCCGAGCCATCATGAGTTCTCTATGGTTTAGTCCACTCTTTTCAGACTCAGGCTTTCTAGTTAGATATTTCATTTTTAGTTTCGAGGTTGGGCCCCCTTTGCTTAGATATGTTGAACTTTAGAGTTTTGGTACATTGACTTTCAGGTTCTAGGGGTTGTTCTTACGCATTAGTTTGGTTAAATTTATTTGAACCTTTGGAGTTTATGGGAACTCTATTTGATTTCTACATTTAAACCTGCTTCCGTATCTTTAAATGTCTAGCTTTGGAGTTAGCTGATTATTATTAATGGTTCTCCCACCGAAGGGTTAGTGTGGATGTCAATCACGACGGTCTGGGTCATGACAGTTAATAACCTCCAATTCCTCCTCAATCAAACGACCCACTTTCAAAATTTAAAAAGTATCAAAAGCTCAAAACTATTCAATGCCAACTTCACTTCTACAACTCCAAATCGAACGAAATTTTAAATCTAGATTCAAAAAATTATAGGAAACAATGATCTAGTGTCAAAAAACAAAAAATCAAACCATAACTTTTTATGGAATTTTTGAAATTTTATTTTATTTTTGAATAGATCAAAATTATAAGACATAGATTTTTGAAAACAAAACCTAAACAATACTCTAATACCAAAGGAGAATACTCAAAGGGTCAATTGAAAGAAATAAGAAATATGTGTGGAATTACTGAAATCTAATCGAATTCTACTTTATTTAAAAATTAGAATACTAACTAAATTAAGATTGTGAAAAAAAATCAACATTTCATATTACTTTAGTTTAGTTTCCAAAACAGATGTGCAGTTCTCCATTTAATATTATTTTAGTTTAGTTTCAACAACAGATATGCAGTTACCCATTAGTGCAGTAAACACAAATTAGCAAAGGCCAAATTAATGAAGCTGACAGAAAAGTTAAAAGTTTGTGGGACCAACAATTAATTGTTATTTACCAATAATGCTAAAACCTTAGATTATATCTTCCGTCTCATGCATATTCTAATTCATGGAGGCTTCTTTAATCAAACAAAGTTTAATGATAAAGAAGATGGTTATTTACTTACTCCAACTTCATGTCTCCTTCGTAATGATGAGCCTTTGAGACAAGTCCTCTTTGTGCAAATGGAACTAGATCCAAATTTCATGGATCCATGGCACTCACTTAGCAAATGGATCAAGACTGATGACGACAGTAGTACCCCATTTGCAATTACTCATGGCAAACCCCTATTTGAATATGACGAGACGCAACCAAATATTAACCGTCAATTTAATGAAATTATGGCTAGTGATTCCCGATTGGTTATAAGTGTGGTGATTAAAAATTGTACGGTAGTTTTTGAAGGATTGAAATCATTGGTGGATATTGGAGGTGGCCCTGGAATCGTTGCTAAAGTTATTGCAGATGCATTTCTTGAAATGAATGGCATCATCTTTGATCTTACACATGAAAATGATGTTGGGAAAGGCAAGGCACTAACAAGAATGCCCGACAGAATAGCAACGGAATAATACCAAAATCTAAACTTTCCCTTTCAATTTGAACCAAGAGAAGACAAACCAAATCAAGCAATATGAAGAATGGACAGCAAGTATATCAACCAAATTAAAGCAGCAAGATAAGAATAAGCCAATCACACAAGACACAATGATTTACATGGATAACCCTTCGATGTGAAGAGTAAAAAACCATAGGACCAAAAGCTCCACTAGAAACACCAAGAGTTACAAAATTGTTCTCCAAAATTGGCCACAAAACAAGCGCCAAACAACGAGCAACAACAAATCAAGATTGCACCAAAACTAGAGAATTAAAGAATAGATTTCACCCAAAACCGCGCTACTGTTCACTCTCTCCAATCAGAAGCTACAGACCTCCAAATCTGATCTCCATCGTTGGATTGGAAGAACCTGACTCTGAGAACTCCCAGTCCAAATCTGAGCACGATCCAACAGTTAACGTAGCAGAAAACTCTATCTGAAAAGGATTGCCTGAGTAGAAAATTTCTAGAAGCAAAAACGGAATTTTTCTCTTTTTCTCTCAATCTCTAAAACGAAACTCTCTTGATTTCTCTCTCTTGTGTTTCTGAAAATAAGACCAAATAAGTCTTATATATGCCACATAATATTTGGGTTATGGGCTAAAGTGGGCTGGTCCTAATAAGACTTTTAGTTATCCACATAGGAAGGGGAAAAAAAGATCTTAAACCCAACAATTCTCCCTCTCACAACTATGTGGAGGAGACCGCCATCCCGGCGATCATGAAACAATCCTCAAACTTCCCTCTTGGCAAAGCTTTAGTCATAATGTCGGAACCATTATCATTGGTATGGATCTTTTCAAGTTCAAGCAACTTAGAATCTAACACATCTCGAATCCAATGATACCTCACATCAATGTGTTTAGACCGACCATGAAATGTAGAATTCTTGCCAAGATGAATAGCACTTTGACTGTCGCAATAAAGCACATACCTCTCTTGAGCACAACCAAGTTCCCCCAAAACTCTCTTCATCCAGATCAACTCTTTGCAAGCTTCAACAGCAGCAATAAGCTCAGCCTCTATAGTAGATAAAGCAACACATTTTTGTAACCTAGATTGCCAAGACTCAGCTCCCCCTGCAAAAGTAATCAAGTAGCCTGAAGTAGACTTATGAGTATCAACATCACCAGCCATGTCTGAATCAGTGTAACAACAAAGAATAAGCTTCCCTGTACCAAAATACAAACTCAAACTAGAAGTGCCACAAAGATATCTCATAATCCACTTAACAGCATTCCAATGCTCTCTTCCCGGATTAGAAAGAAAATGGCTAAAAATACTAACAACATGAGCAATATCTGGTCTTGTACACACCATTGCATACATCAAACTACCAACAGCAGAAGCATAAGGAACTTTCTTCATATCTTCCTTCTCACCATCACTAAAAGGACAATGTCTAGTACTCAATTTGAAGTGCATAGCTAAAGGTGTATTGACAACCTTAGCTTTGTCCGTGTTGAATCTACGAAGTACTTTCTGAATATACTTCTCTTGTGACAACCACAACTTCTTGGCATCTATATCCCAGACAATCTGCATTCCAAGAACCT
>JAJOOE010059212.1:0-21897 GCA_036250405.1 Solanum raphanifolium
CTCCATAATGCATAATACATAATTCAAATTCCATAAGTACTACAACTTCATTACAAAATACAAATTCAATAATACATAAACTTGTAATTCAAACTCCAAAAGTACTAAAACAACAAATATTCAATTCATACATTGAGTTTTAAAGTGTTTGCTCCTTACATACATTCACTTCATGATCCTTACAACAAACACAACGAACAAAGCACATGAAATGAAAATGATAGTTTTCAATTTTTTGATCTTCTTCTCCAAAAGCATAACTTTTCTAGCTTCTTGGGCTGAAATAAATTTCATTTCCTCAAACAAAATTTCCAGATTGTCCCTTTCAGCTTTTTCCATTCCATCGACAATCCGTTTCAATTTGTTTCTTTCAACCTTCATAACATCCAATTTACCCTTTAAGTCCATTATAACTGTTACTGCTCTTGGTGGGAGTTGTTGTTTGTCTTGCCATTCCCAATATCCACATGAAGTGACCTACATATAGTGTACAAATTCAACCATCAAGTTTACATAATAATTTAGAGAAATACTTAATGTTAATTTAACAAATAAGAGTTTGTATATAAACATACAAACATCAAACTAATTTACAACTTACTTTGGGTCTAGGACATTTGTAGAACCTTCTCCCTGCATTCAAATCAGTCCAAGCCGTCAAATTTAAAGCATTGAGACCACAATGACATCTTCTTGCATACAATTTTTCAAGTGAATCGATAGAGGATTCAAACATTGTTTCGAAATTTTTGTCTACTTCGAAACCCTAGCAGTGAAATGAACAAAGGGGTGAAATCAACTTTGAAATGGAATGGCGTCCATGAGAGAAAATCTAAAACCCTAGGTGAAATCGTATATTAGAGAGAAGAGGGGAAATGTATTTTAGAGAAATGAGAGTGGGTCAAATTGTATGTCCCAAAAGAAATGAGAGCAAAATTAGTAATTAGGATGTTTGAGTCTATGTGGAAGTGAGAGTTGTTTGGTGCTTATGTGGCGTCCACATGGTGTCCACATGACACTTAACACACCTCTGTTAATAGTAAGGGTAAAGGTGACCTAATATTTTAACGGAAGGGTATTTTTGAGCCAAAATATAGTTCAAGGGTATATGTGAGCTATTTTCAATAGTTCAAGAGTATTTTTGAGCCTTTTCCGTATATTTTTTAACTGGGCATTGCACGGCCAAATTCGCTAGTTAAAAAGAAAGAAAGAAAGAAAGAAAGAAATAAAGTACATATATTTTTAATTTCAACACTTGTTTATATCTTTCTCTCGTTTCTCTGCAGTTTGTTCTCTATCCTTGCAGTTCGCTGATCAAGTGTTCAATGTTTGCACACTGACACAAAAAAGCAATCTGAAAAGACTTAACTCGTGCCGCAGGAAATCCACAAAAATGGCAGCAATGGCCTACAAACTTACTATAAACTCTAATCTCAATACCAATGGCCTACTATCACCTCCTCCAAACAAGCTACACTCACATCTTTTACCCTCAAATCAAAAATTTTGTGGCCGCAGGATCCTTGCAAGTCCACCTCTATCATTGATTCGAAGTAAAAAAAGTTGGCATGGATCACTTCGACTTTCGAATTTGAGTCAGTCTTCCGCGTCTAACTCCTTCGATGTTGTCATAGTTGGTGCCGGAATCATTGGATTGACCATCGCACGCCACTTGCTCCTTGCCTCAGATCTCTCCGTCGCCCTAGTTGATGCTGCCGTTCCTTGCTCTGGCGCAACAGGAGCAGGTAAAACTCTATTGAACATCTTATACATTGACGACCAGACGACAATGTTTTGAATATTGGAATGATATGGGCCAAATACTGCAAAATGGATATTGAGGATTTATATGCTGACTCAACTAGCTTGGAGATGGAGAAGTAGTAGTGGTTGTAGTTGTTGTTGTATAGCCGAAGCCTACTAGTTTGGGTTCAAGGTTTAGTATAGTTGATATATTCATATGCATACCTTCTTGGACTAAATGCTGTATATATTAACTTAGTACGCTGTCAATCATGAGTTTATTGAAATTACTGACCTATATCTGATTGAAGATAGATTAGTCACAAAGATCAACTCAATAAGTATGTCAATGGTCTGTCAAACACTTAAGTGGAAGAGTTAATTTGTTTCTATAATAAGTATTAGAAGTGTTCATGTAAAACCTTATTCTCTCACCTGAGAATTTTGGAGAACATCTCTATCTGCTAGCATTCCTATTGTTCCCAGTGACTTGACTGATTGATTGTGGATTTTCTGTACTGTTTCTCATTTGAGCTGGTTCTAGGTCAAGGATACATATGGAAGGCACACAAATCACCCGGTACTGAGAAATGGGAGTTAATGATGCGAAGCCATCAATTATGGGAGAGCCTAGCCAAGAGCATTCAACTTCAAGGGATGGATCCTTTAGAGGTACTTGGCTGGAAGAAGACAGGTGATTTATATCCTTCCGAATATCTGCTTTCAGTCATTCTGCTGCCGATATCTTAAATCAACTTACATCCCTGGGTGCTTCTTTATGACTTAGGAATGGGCCGACCTTTATCATATTATATGTCTTATTTTCTGTTCTATCTTGTTTATGTGTTTGATTCCCGCGAAGTGGTGGTTACCTAGAAGCTTATGCAATATAAATATAAGGAGAGTATCTCGATCAAAAGTGGATATGATTCTGACCAATGAGGTTTTTAGCTCTACAAAGCAGCCTAAGAGGTTAGAATAGGATGGAGCAATGGTGAAATATCACATTATTTTCCTGTCTTTTTAGAAAAAAACATTTTCAACACTGAGGAGGTATGCTCCTCCTTAATGATATACATACTCAATTGTAATTATTTTTCTTTTTTTCTGGAAAATTCATTTCCAAATGACAAAAGGTGTTATATTTTAGAACATCAGTGATCAGTCTGGAAGTGTTCAGGTTTGAGACAGTTCTGGTAAATGCCAAAGTAAGGCACCTCATATTTGTTTAGTCCTTCTCTTTTTAATAGACTTTTTGGCAACAGAGACCCCAAACATTCTTTCAGTCTGTTCAAATTGTTAGTGTTAGATTCTTTGTGAATATTCTAGAATATGTGGAATCATAGTAGGTAGCTTAATTTATTCCTGTTGAATTAGGTGCTGATTTCCTTTTCTTTTTAGGACACGTAGTTATTTAAATCCCAATAGCTTGACTGCTCGAGGAATAATCAAGCTGAGTTTCTCTCATTTTTTTTCTTCTGTTTCATAGTTAGATTGTCCCACGCTGGTTGAAGAAATGAGTTGTTGTCTCCTTATTTAGTCTTGAGAACTTTTCATTTCAAGAGCTAACTTTTCAGATTGATTGAGGCCCAAGGTCCATTTTCTTAACATGGGAGTACCATATTAGAGCCAAACCCATCCCTGTTCTTGGTTTACCCAATGCTGGGACCCCATGTGATGTCATTCACGCTTTAGTTGATAGGCCTGAAGGGCGGGGTGGGGGTTAGATCATTGTCCCACTTTAGTTGAGGGAATAGGTTGTATATCCTTTTATGCTCTTGGGCAATTCTCATCGCATGAGCTAAGTTTTGGTGAGGTATGCCTAAGGTCTATTTTTTTTACCATAAACAATGTGGATTTTCTCCATAGTGTCCATTGAAGGCAACTTTCCATTTCCCTTTTTCTGTAAAATGCAATTTAGAAAGCAAATCTTATTGGTATCTCCTCAGTTAAAGGGAGGATGTGTTGTTTTCTCTTCTCTTGTCCATGTGATCCCTTATACCTATTTCACGTGCACAGGCTAAGGAAAAACCTTTGTTCTGTAATAAGCGTTACTATTCCACTCCATCATATTAAAGATTTTAGGGGAAACCACCACTGAGTGAAGTTCTTATTATCTGATAGGAAGCCTTTTAGTAAGTAAAACAACAGATGAGTCAGCTATATTAAAAAGGAGGGTGGAGGAGCTATCACAGGAGGGATTGAGAGCTGAGTTCTTGTCTTCCAATGACTTGCTATCAGAAGAACCGGAACTTGTGCTTGAGAAGGAAGGTGGGGCGGCTTTTTTCCCTGATGATTACCAATTAGACGCTCATCGTACTGTTGCATTTATTGAGAAGGTTTGTTCCCTTTCCTTCTTTCTATCTTTCTTCCTTTCTCTTCCACTTTGGTTCATTCTTTAGGAATAAACTTTCATGCTATCTTACAATTCCTATATATCCTCACATTGATAATTACTTAAGTTATTGATCATTGTCCAGGGTAACAGGCATTTTGCTGTGGAAGGGAGATATGCTGAATTTTATCATGAACCAGCTATTGGATTAGTTAGGTTTGACAGTTTCCATATTTACTGGTGTTTAAACTCTCCCTGGTCAGTATGGTCACTATTAATAAATTTAATAAATTCAGACATGGAAATAGCTGCGAGGTTGGAGCTATTCAAACTTCCAAGAATACATTGCACAGTAAGAAGGCTGTTGTGATTGCAGCAGGTTGTTGGACTGGGTCTTTGATGCACGACCTGATTAAGCAACCAGATATTGAACTCAACCTTCCTATAAAGCCTCGAAAGGTTTTGGATAAGATGTAACATGCCCATTGAATTATTTACTTTGTTGCATTTGTTTTGTTATCTTATTTTCTTATTGAAGATCTAATAAAGGGCTAAAAGAAAAGTAGATTTAAATAATTTTCAAAGAAAACCATATTATTATTTGTTGACTTTTTATAGATGCACAAGTTCTAGTCATCTATCCCATAGCTACAACCAATTGGCACATCAGATGGAGGAGGGGATGCATGGAAGTGAACTAGGGTGAAATACACCCATTCACATGCTGATGCTCATATGCCAGCCAAACCAGACCATTACTGTTATATCTTATTTCTTTCTCATGGCACTCTGTCATTGTTTACATCATTGTCACTATATTATTAGGAACTTCATTTTCTTCTCCTGTCGATTGGGTGAGGGTGGGGGGTTGAATTGGGAGAGTCATATCTGATTTGGTTCTTCACATGCATATGCTAGTCTGTAGCCACCATTTCTTACTCGTCCCTCTCTGTTAGTGCTTTAGACCATTTCTTTAAGTTCAGCTGATGCCTTGTTTTGCCTAATTTAGTTCAGGTCCTGGATAGTAGGCAACATTAATTCATATGATATTTAAAAGTAAACATGTGAGTATTTGTGGGTATGTAACTGGATGCTCACCTGGTACTAGTATGAACTATACTTTCTTGTTAACTTTTGTTTGATCCCTGCCTTCCCCCTTCTGTGGTACAGTTTCTTGTTAATTCATATATCCATTAATTCTATGGAGGGGTTTCTACATAACCCAACTTACAAACTAATTCTGGAAACAAAAAGGAAGAGTATGAAAAGAGAGAAGAGAAATGAAATCAAAAGTTGCTCCATGACTTCTTATCTCAGCGCATGGAATCTGTATTAATCCACTCCTTTATCCCTTTAGCTGGTTATTAACTTCAAATAAGATATTGTTTTACAAGCTCAAGATACAAACACTCAGCAGTTAGAAGAATTTGAAGCTCTTAATGGTCTGTCTGTCTGTCTAAATCAGCCTTAAAAGAATCCAAGATTCTCAATTGTGTCTGGATGTACATTATTTTCAAGAGTTCCCTTCTAAACCTATCCACCTCAAATAGGGAAGTCATTAAGTGAATATCAATATAGAAAAGGTGAAAACCGACGGCCAGAAGAGAAGCATGTAATGCATGATGGCAATTTGATTAATCTTTCTATGTATGGATCTACCTCCCTGTCATAAATTTTTCGCATGAGACCTTTTCTTGTGCCTACTTTTCAATAGATTCAACCTTATATATTTGATATTAATTTACTAGTGAAGCTAAATTTTGCCTCTGTAAACAGGGTCACCTGCTTGTGATAGAGAATTTCGAGTCGTTCAAGCTGAATCATGGAATTATGGAGGCAGGGTATACCAAGCATCAGTCGGCAACCCTTAAAGCTACTGCATCTGATTCAGGGCCTGTCTATAATGCACAAGATTTGTCTGTTTCAATGACGGCAACCATGGATGCGTCGGGCAATCTCGTCCTTGGTAAACTATATCCTGTTGTTGAATTATGTAATCCTCCTGTGTTTTACCCACAACCAGTATGTCTAACCCAATTCAGCTAGATGTGGGTAGCTCCAAGCACCATAGCACCCTTTTTCCTCCCTTGTAATGCAAAATATTAAGGGGTCATTTGGTGTGAGGAATAAGAATAAATAGTCCGATAAAAAAATAGTCCAGGGATAAAATTTTGGTGTCTTGTTTGGTTGCCAAGTTTGGGATAACTTATCCCACCATTTATACCATCGTGATGGGATAAGTTATCGCTTATACATGGTGGGATAACTTATCCCAGGGTAGCTAATCCCGAGATAATTAATCTTGGGATAACTTGTTCCTAACCAAACAACGTTCTTTTTTTTTATGAAGAAAAGGATTTCATGAAAGAGCATCAGGGTGATGCTAATGACAAAAGTGTACAAAGAAAGAGAGTTAGTTCCCTTACATAAGTAAGCTTGGATCAAAGAGCTAACAAGATCCCAAAAACTGTCAACACTATTAACAGGAGACAATAAGTTCCAACTAAACAGATTGACTAGGCATTTAGTTTTTAGAGTATAGCTTAGAGTTGAGATCCCATCAGAGCATCTGCGATTTCTTTCATTCAAGACGCACCAAAATATTACTGCTGGAATCATTTTCCAGTTCTTCTTGATGGTTTTATCAACTTTCCAAAAATTCCAACTAGAGTAGGCTGCCTTGATATGAGGAAAGACCCAGTGTAGACCAAACATAGTGAGGAAACAGTTTCAGATGCCTGCTACAAAAGGGCATTGCAAAAAAAATGTGGTTGACACTTTCAGATGATGGCACAAATGGCATCCACTGACCAGAACTATTTTCTTCTTGTTACTTGTGTTTTTTTTCTTTTTCCAAGTTCATGTGTTAGTTGTTGCAATTGGTCTTATTTCTTTTCTTTTTTCTGTCTGTATAAGCTTATTTTCTTACGATAAAGGACTGTTGATAGCCAAATCAATGCACTATCTCTAAGGAAACTGGTTATAATGCTGGAAAGAACGTCTACCTACTGTGGATGATCCTTATGTAGACATCTACTGTTTAAATTGCCTCATCTAAATATTTAAACTATTAAATAGGGCAAACTTATCTTTTTGTTGGGCCAAGTACGTGGAAATATATTAGTACGAGTGATAGTGAGATTGAACTCAAAGACCACTTGAATTGTATAAACTATATTATCTAAAAGCTTAAGTTGCTAAAGATGTGACAATAACAACGAAGCCTCATCCCCATACAAGTCAGGGTCGGCTCACTGACCATGTTTACTAATTTAAGCTCAACTTGTGTCATTATCATACCAAAAACTAAAAGTGGAAAATAAGTATGTAATTAGTTACAATTATTATTATTAGTATTGTGAAAAGTTCTCTATATTTTTACTGACATAAAAATCCACAATAAGGTCAAATACTCCTACAAAAGCAATAGGTTCAGAATCAATGTACTATCAAGGCTAAAACCTATTCCCATTAGTAGATATCACCTATATGGATATTTTCTTCTGGTGTGTTCTATCTTTAGCTCTATGTTGCTCGGTCTCTTCCAAAAATGTCAAGGGGTGTGTGTCGGATTCGCCAAAAGTAGTGCATATTTGGAGAATCCGACACGAGTGCGGCATCGAAAATGAAGAGTCCACGCAACTTAGCTTTAGCTAAGCTTACATTTGCTAAAGAGGTGGCACTTTATTTTATTTATTTGTTTTAGGTCTACAACTTGTATTTTTAACATAGATCTTTGCCTAATATCTCATATATTATTTGAAGGTATGGTAAATCCAACTAGGATATATCTCTCGTTGCATGTCTTGGCTAACTTCTCAGATATACTATTCATGATATCTAGAGCCGTTTAGACAACTTTTTCCAAAGTTGTTTAAAAACATATTTTCGGGGATAACTTTGTGCAAAAGAAAATTGTGTTTGAATAGTCGTAGTTCATTGAGGATTTGTGAGTCTTTTGTGAGTGGAAGAAGAGCTTTTAAATGGAAATATACCTTCAAAGCTTCTCTCCATTGAAATTTTTTTTCTGAAATAACTTTCCGCTAAAACTCCTTTAAAAAGCTAAACAGACGTGCTTTCTCGGAAAAAGGATCAACCTTTCAAGCTGTGTAACTTTGGTAGCTGCAGGCACTTGTCCCATTGTATGGTATCTGGTAGTCCATTTATATTGAATAAAATTGTAATGGAAGGAAAAGGAAATATCCATTTTGTGCTACCTTTTATGTCATCTTAATACTTGGTGAAAATTTGTAATCAATTAATCACATGGCTTGACAGCTAGGCTTTCTTTCTGTTCATCATTTTTTTAAATTTTTTTAAATTTTTTATAAATCCGAATCCTTGAAGGTAAGTGTGGTTTATATAAATCTTCACTCATGTCTATTCACCAAGATCTTTTATTGCAGGGAGTAGCCGACAACTTGTTGGGTTTAACACAGAGGTAGATGAATCTGTCATCAACCACATATGGAAGCGGGTTGGAGAGTTCATACCTGCTTTAAGACATGAGTCTCTTGAAGATTTGCGTCAAAGCAGAGAAGTTAGAGTAGGACTGAGACCTTACAGTAAGTGAAATCCAGAAACTTGTCTTGTAGCAATCATGTCTGAACTCCTAAAATAATGCCAAAGTTGCAAGCATGCTCATGCGCTTGACTATTTTTTGATTTAGTTCCTGATGGAAAGCCTGTCATTGGGCTTGTTCCTGGATTTTCAAACGTCTTTCTTGCTGCGGGGCATGAAGGAGAAGGACTGTCGCTGGTATTTTTCTCTGATCTGCTTCTGCAGATAAACTGAAAGACATCATTTTCTTATAAAAATTGTTCCATTCATTTTAATTTGAAGTCAGCTGTTCTTGCTGACTTTCCGAGTTCTTATATTCTTCTAAGTTGATTTGTGGGCAATCCTTTCTCTTACCAGGCTCTAGGAACAGCTGAAATGATTGCTGATATGGTGTTGGGAAATCCTTCTGTAGTAGATGCAGTACCTTTTGCTCTGCTAGGCCGGTGCTTCCACTAAATAGTGAGCCCAATGCCATGATTGAGCATTAATAAAGCCGAAATTTGAATGCCCTCCACCCTGAAGGTCACATCACATTCTTATGTTACTGCTACATGATGTTGCATTTTGGTTATAGCTTTTCGTTCTATCATTTCAGTGCAATAACTGAATAATGGGAAATTACAACTGTTTATACTGGCATGTGGATTTCTCAACAGAGAATGTAGCAATGATAAGTTGATGAATTGGCTCTAGGATGCAATTCACAGGTTTTGAATGAACAGAGATGTAGCTTCTATAGATAGAGACAAGCTAGAACTGTTCCAGCAGAAGATTCATCTTCCCAGCTCTCCAACCACATGGCTCTTATGTAAAACTAAAATAGCAAAATGCTTTTGCTGTGGTTGATTTCCTTATGGATTTAGTGCTTGCAATGCTTCATTTTGAGTTCTATCTGTTCTAGCTCATGCATATGTGCATTTGGGCTCATTTGTTTAGGAATATTTTGCTTGTTTTTGTGTGTGGAGTGGGGTGGGGGTCGGGGTGGAGAGCTGAATTTGTGCAGTTCAGTTGGTTCAGGTTGATCCTAGCTTTATGGGTCAATTTCGGCAAAACCCAAGTCGACCCATCTATGAATATATTTTTAGCCAAACCACTCAAGCCTGAGGAGTTGAGCAGGTTACACTTTTGTGAGATAATTTTACCCTTGATTTAGAGGGTGTTTGGATTGGCTTAAAAGTTGGTCAAACCTACTTTTAAGTCAGTTTATGACTTCTGGAAGTGTTGAGCAAATTAAAAAAATAACTTAAAATAAGTCAAAAATGACTTAAAATAAGTCAAAAACCAAAAGTAGCCTCCCCCTACTTTTTATTTTTTGACTTAAAAGTCATTTCAGTTTGACTTCTTATTTTTGACTTAAGAGCTACTTTTTAGCTAAAGACTCATCTTTCAAGCTGTCCAATCCTGTAACCTTATTCTGTATAAAATAAAAAGAAAAATGTTCTTCATGTGGTTGTGTTTCTCATGGATAAAATGCTCTCAATGTTTATTTGGAGTTTAAGATTTTTTATTTCACTTTAATTTGTCAAAATAGTACTTGCTGTGTGAACTATAAGCATTAGGAGATGGTTAAGGCTCTTCCGTCTGTCCTTTATTATTTTTTGTAAGTATTTACACTTTCTTATACAAGAGGCTTTACATGGGGTATGTTGATGTTGTACTTATACTAGAGGCCTTATTAGACACTCATCGATAGAGTATTTTATAATAGTGATTCACATGGATATGCTATTAGGTATCCCTATAGCTGTGATACCCTGACATGATTTAACATTGGAGACCGCAGGGTGCAGAAGCTTGTATGGTATATTGGAGGGGCCTTGTCTGTTCTTAAGTTTGGGATCTGCATTTCTTTCCACTATCCTTTTATCCACTTCGTTCAGTTCCTCGGCAAATTGCTCAAACCTTTGCTTTACCCATACATCATCTATCCAATTTGGAGATCGTTGTTGACCCAAGTATACTTCATCAGATGTAGGCGCTGAGAGTACCTCTAATAGTGCCATATATAGGGTGATTTCAGACCTGTTGGGTAACATCTTGAGGAAGAACTTATCTGGGTCATGGAGAAACTCCGCAAACACTTTTGTCCCTTCCATCGGGATGAAATTCTGACATTTGATTGGGCGATTTAGTGGATGACCCACGTATTCATATTGTCCAAAGTTAACTGAAGCATGAAGACCTGAAGATATCCATATAAGGGTTGTGAGAGCCTCTACTAGGTCAGAGAGAGTAGTCATTGGGTACCACCATGTTTCATTACACTTGTCTCCATGGCCAATTTTCTTAATCTCCGACCACCATTCTTGGATCTCATGGTCCGATCTCAGGGAATTATCATCCTTGTAAAAATGTAGACAATAGTCATTTACCCATCTCTTGGTTGCTACCCAAATTTCTAGTCCATCTGTACCATATGGATAATCTTCAAAGAGAAGCTGAACGCCAGCCAGGCAATCTGGGTTATGGAAAGCCATACCTCTGCGAGTTTTGTTAATGTGTTATTTTGTAGTAGTAATAGTAGCTATAATGTACATAAGCAGATTTAGGGGTGATGGAGAAAAATGTTTTCAATTATTTATTTTATCCAAAAAAAAAAGAGGAAAATGTTTTCATATTTACTTTGGGAATCATTCTGGATCATTTGCCATGTATGCTTTAATATAGAATTAGGTGAAATATGGTACTAATATACAAGGTGGAAGATAGCGTATGAAGATAGTGTTTTCTAGTGATAGTTCTGAGTATGAAAAGTTAGTAATAGTGTCTAGTTGTTGGCCTCAAGCTTGGATTTGGAGTAAGAATTGGGATATCTCTAAAAGATGATGAAGTAAGAACTGGGGGTATCTTTAAAAGATGATGACTTCCATTAGAGGTGGGACATCACTAAAAAGAAGATGATTTTCACCTATAAGTGGAAAAAGTAGTTCTCTTTCTTTTGATGGAAATTTCTTCTTGGAGAAAGCATTTTCAACAATTTGAGATGACTAACATTGAAAAATAATTTCATGAAGACACATATTCCGTATACCAAACAATTTGTTAGGTCCAGTTCATATCTCCTGCTAGCATACCTTTTCAGTAAATCACCAGGGAGGCTTTGTTCATCAAATCTCCATTCCTTATAGAGTGAAGAAGATAGCTCCATAGAGACTTCACCAGAATAAAGGGTCTTCTCAATGATTCCTCCACCTTTTAAGACAGTACTTCGAGCCAATGCATTAATATGCATAGTGTCCTTGAAGTGAGGATCCAATAACCTGTGAATCGGGTGCATAACACTCAACTGCCTTCTGGTGGCAATAATGAATGGCTCTACAACAGCATGAGTTTTTAGCCTACAATTTCATATACCCATGAATAATGGAAGCAGTCAAATTTGAAAATTCAATGACATGGCAATTGCTACACGATTTTTAGTAATTTTACCAATGGCTGATTAGCTGATGATAACCAGAATCATTTACTCCCACATGAGCTTTAGCAAACTGCCATAAGGCTGCCTCTGATCCATTGCCCCCTGGACGAAATACCCTGTGAATCTCAGTGCCAGGTGAAAGCCCTGGTAAACTTAGTTCTATAGCAAGTGGCTTTAGCGTGGCATCGTCCTTTAAGAATAGTAGAGTCCTGGACGCATAGGCACACACACCATTTTTGTTTATTTTTCCTAAAAATGGCATGAGATAGTTGTGGTGGTCCAAGATGAAAATCCTCCATTGGTTCATTGCCTGCAAAATTGAACTGAACTTTTTATGAAATTTTCTATGTTTGTTGAAGCTCTTTCCAGCAACATTCATGGATATTATCTTTTCCTCCATCGTGGTCTTTGGATGATGTGTCATGGGTATACTCTATGCTAAACTCCTTCAAAATGACCGTGTAATTAGTCTAAACATACTTACTTCTTGAAGAGTGAAGCCATCAAGGTTATGTTCTATGTGTGATCGTCTTATTGAACTCCATATTCCATTCTTGCTTTTTGGTGGAAAAGCCTGTGATGTCAAAACACATCCAACAAGATTTGAAACTTATAACACACTGTTACTGAGATACAACCAAGAGTAATTTTAAAACATAGTCAAAAGTAGGGTAAATTTGGACTCATTTTCTCAAAGAAAATTTGTGTACGTGCACCCCAACCCCCTCATGTTGGAACTCCATTAATGGAAGGGGAAATATGAGACGATTTCCTAATGGTAAGGATATGAATGGGCCACAAGTTTTGTCAGAGTACAATCTTGAGCAAATTTAGATAGTACAAGGGGATTAGTCAAACACAATCTATTAATCAAATACTAGAAACAACACTTCTGAAATCTTCTTCTTTGGTTAATATAAGATGTGGACTCATAAATAGGTATGTGTTGTTTTATAATTATCCATCTAATCCTCTTATTTCTCATAAGGGAGAATACATAAAGACTTCCTTAAACTACTCCATGATTATTTTTTTTTAAAAAAAACACTTAATTTTGCCGAGGGCCTATGTACCTTCTATAGTTGTTCAAAGTGGTATTTCTACCCCTTTCCAATCCATGTGGAATTTGCAGTGCTTGCACAACCGTTCAGTGTGCGTGAAAAGCTCCTAAATTATTGTAATTTACAATTTCTTATATTTTTCAACTCCTCATTTCCTTTTTCTCTTCTCCCACCGACCACCTCCACCTACCCTACCACCAGTGTAGCACCAACAAAATCCCTCCAACTCCTTCTGGTTTTCCTCATCAGATTACCACCCCCAACTGCTTCATCCCCCCCATCCCTGCGCCGCCCCCAAGTTTCATCTCCATCACCTACCATAACTTCACATGTTCCACCAAATTGTCTCTAAAATTCATATTTTCAATGAAATCTATCGAACATGTGCTCGTTCGAAACTGTTTTTGACCTCTCTATTGGAAATCTCAGGTTTCTGATGGGAACGTCCGTCAGTAAAATATATTAAGGATATGCAATCAAAATATCATCTCTTTGAAACTCCACAAATTCTTTATCTTTTCATCTCTTCTTTTGTATTTTTTTCCCCTTTGCTAATTTTTTGATTTTTGTAACTTGTCAATACTAAATCAAGACACTATGAGAAGGAAGCAAATGAAGCAAATTTACAGACAACATGCTTTTCTGGTTCTTCCTCTAACACCACACGATCATCAACCAAACTCTTACATGACATTTATAGGAAATTCATGCCATCTAAGATATGGGAAAAAATAATAATCAGGTTTTGGGGTAAGAAGAAGAAGAAATGGGGGACTTGAGGGTGCCTCTCTTAGTGAATAAAGAATAAAGGATGAAGAAGGAATTGGTTTTGGGGGAGGGACGTCTGATATAAAAAAGTAGTAGTGGTGGTACTGCTTAGGGGGGTGTCTTGGAAGAAGAAGACGGAATCTGGGGGATAAGATAAGAAAAAATATGAATAAAAAGAAAAATATGATAAAGGGGTCTTTTTTTATGAAGTCTGATATATACTAGATGGGAATACAGGAGGTATATAGCTATTGCTGCATACTAGTTGGGCATAGGTTTTAGTCTTGTTAGTGGACTTATAATATTATTGTTATTATTACTGTTTTTTATATATAATATATATAAATATAAAACTTATTTTCACTTTTATTTTAATTGGTAGGATGATAACATGAGTTGAGCTTAAATGGAAAAGTGGAGATTCATTTAGCTGACTCTACTTGTTTGGGACTGAGGGGGAGTGTTCTTGTTGTTTGCCAGTGGGTGTACCACAGTATACCGAAAATCTGGTTGTTTCGTTTGTGTGGTAATAGGTTCATTTCGAACAAGTCCGGGGATTGAGGGTTTTGGGGTGGGCAGTCAGTGCATAGGACTGTTGCAAAGTTTAGATGTTTTTTTGAATATGAGACTAGCTTAGGGAGATCTTTATGTGTTCTTCCTTCTCATAAAATTCATTCATTATCATCATGAGAAAGCACATATCGTTAGTATCAGATCTATATTTGCATTCCCTAGTAAGAAAATATGAAGCTTCTGGTTACGCTTATCATGATTCTGTTAAGAATACACATCATACCTGCAAACACTGAATTACAGTTGCATTAATTCCTGCAAGCATCTGGCGCCCAAACTCCTCATCATCCTTCCACACCAATTCGTTCCCTGTGCATGAAATAATCCAGACATGAAACAAAACTTGTCTTGGAGAAGGAAGATTCAATAACCTTATATTCATAAAACCAGCATCACCTGCAAATAACTGAGGCATTGGAAACTTTGTAGTATAATCTTTGATTCCTTGTCCAATCTCCTTCAAAATCTCTTTTGGTAGATGAGCTTCCAATTTCTTTATCATCCATTCTTCCACCCCTTGGCTTTTCTTCCCCGAAAATAGCTCTTTGATCTCATTGAATGACTTGAATTGGTTGGTTTCTTCTCTTGACACAGATCCCCACTGAGAAACTACAAAGTGCAAAGTTGCCTGGATCACTTTCTTCGCAAACTCTGATTGTTTCTGGGGGTTAAATCTTTCATCCGGAGGGATGCAGCTGTCTATCTTGAACATCATCCCCTTCACATTTTCTGTTTGAAGAGTAACAGTTTAAGAAGAAGAATAACGCAGTCCGTATGATTTCTGTGACCAGAAAGTTATATTAGAAGGGAGAAAATTTCTTGCCTGAATGAATATGTGGTTCACCAGTTTTTCCTCTCCTTGGATATGGATAGTGAATTGAACCTCCTAAAATAGGTCTTTCCCTTCGCTGAGGATCACTGAGATCATTATAGAAATCATAGTCATAAGCCCGATGCCATTCTCTAGTTCTCCCTGCAGTTCCATCTCCTCTCAATGTATCAAGTTCTTGTTTCCTCAGTTGCAGCAGACCATTTGGTGTTTGGCTTGGAAGATAACACTAAAAATCATAAGATGGTCAAAGACACTACATATCTGTTGCTGAAAGATACTACATGTTATGAGAAATGCTTTACTCACAGTATTTGAGAAGAAAATCCTTTCCTTTTGCATTAAATGATTGGGATATATCCAAGAATTGCATTCAAAATGAACCATTTGTTTGAATTCAACTTGGAGAGATAGTGATTGAAGAAAAAACTTGTCTTTGTGTTGGTTCCAGATGACAAAAGCTCCTGGAAATCCAAAATCTCGGTCAGCCTCAAATGTCAATTCATACTTAATACATGTGTTGCCATTAAGCTTGTTGTGGATACGTTTCCCATGATTCAGATGCACTTCTTGACTCAGCTTTCCTTTCCCCGTACCTATCCAAATGGAAGAAGGAACAGAAGTCTATTGTAAGTGATAGCAAAAACTAGTTGTCATAGTTATACACACTATATATATATATATATATCAAGTTAGCTCACTTGAGTCATTCAGACTATATAATTGAATACGAATAGGTTTTGCAAGGCCTGACTTTGCATGAGTATGTTGAATAATGATTTCTCCTTTAATGGACTCTGCATGTTTCTTGCTTTCAGACAATTGAGCCTTGACACTTCCTTGAAACTTATTCAAGCAATCAATCATCCTTGAACGTTGTCTCGTATGTACCATGGCTGGTGTCCAAATAGTATCTGAAATTTTCTGATCATCCACTTTATAAATGTGATATAGAGAAAGGTAATGTGAGGAGATGAATTTACAAGATGAAGAAGATAGTCATAACTTGAGTTTTTAGCATTGCATCAGATTCATTGCCTTGCTTTGAGGTTTTCTTGCTAGTGCTCCACCAGATTCTTATATGCTAAAGCACTAAAACTTATTTTACTAGAGGTATGCCTTTGAGTCCTACCAAGTTCCCATTTCTATGGGTTCAACATATAATAATATATATACATTTCAATTTTTTTCAATTAGTCTAGTGGTAAAGAATTTATAGGCCTCTGCATATAATGGATTGTGGGAGTAGAATGAGTACAATAGGATAAAACATATTTCATGTTAAGCATTTAAAGGTCCTATTGTTAGTTCAAAATTAAATCTTTACTATTTTATCACAAGAAATATAAAAGAAAGTATTCAAAATCAGTTTCTATTGTTAACTTGACTAAGCAAATGTGCCGCGCGTTGCGTGGATTTTAAAATATAATAATATTTTAATTTAAACTAACTAATATGAATTATTATTGAGTAATAGAAGTGTATTTGTAATCATATATAATTATTAGGGAACTTATCTGCGCTTCAAGCGAAATAAAAAAATTACACCACCCGTTTGGTCATAAGAAATTATAAATTAAACTTCTTTTTGAAATTTTTTACTTTATTTGAATATTAATTTGACCATGAAAATTCGAATTGAACCTTATTTATATTTTGTTTTAAGCAAATATAAAAAAATATGTATAAAAATAACTTTTTGACAGACTTTTGACTATATTTTTGTCCACCCAAGTTATTTATATATTTAGTCTTTGCTATTCAAGAAATATTTAAATGAAAACATGATATCAAAAATTTCTCAAAAAAACACACTTTATTATATCACTAAAAAAAAAATATAAACTAAACAAACTTTCATCAGTTTTCTACTCATACTCACCACTCTAATATTTTGGATTCATGAATTTGAAGATGTTTCAGGAAATGTTACTATTCATTTGAGGGCAGGTGTAAATATAGCGATTTTCAAATTATTTTATTAAGTTATGAAATTTTTTAAATTTTCAAAACACATAATACACAAAGTACTACTACAACGAAAATAATATGTTCATTCTATTTGAGAATTTTTAGAAAAGACAATGAAAAAAATATACATGCTTCATTAACTTGGTATATAAGATAGTAATCCAAATTAATAGAGGAATTGTATGACGTATTAATAAAATAAATTGAATTGAATTATCATGTTGAAAAAATTCAAAACAAACATGAAAAAAAAGAGATGCTATAAAAATTAAAAGCCACTTCATAAGACCATTTATTACATTTTCTTAAACATAAATTTATGTTAACATATTTATTGAATTTCAATTAACATTACAAGTTCATATGAGTTACAATCTTTTCACCTCACCCATTTTCTCGTATTCCTCATAAATTTACATTGAACATTCTATTATAAATATTAAGTGCCAATGTTTTTGAATGAATACCAAATCATGTTTCAATCTTCAATTTTTTGTTATCATGTGTCCAATTTATTTCACAATTAAAGTGTTAAATGAAAGAAGGGTGCAAATAATATTTTATTTCATAAAGAGGCATCATATCATCTTGTCTATTCCTATCTATATAAAATTATGTGTTAACTTAAAAATATCTAAAAATTGTCAATGCATACATTTGACCGTATTAATTAATTAAGAATGTGTTGGCATAACCTTTCTAATACAAGTCAAGCTTTAAGACGATGATGATTTGAATGGTGGTAGAATTGTCATTATTTTTGTCTTGACAATTATCTTTTCTTCCTGAAATCATTCGTCTTTTGATCTTTTTTGTATTGTTAGGTTTTTTCCTTCCTCTTTTTGAAAATCGAATGAAAAAAATTAAGATTTTTTATTGAAAAAAAATGTGTTTAAGTATTATGAATGAACACATGGAAAGAAATCAAGAATTTTTTTAGAAAATGATATTATGAGATTAATATAATATAAATTTATATCACTCATATCATTCGATGAAAATTTATAAAGTCAAAAGAATTGATGGAAAATAATTATAGATCATGAAAAATTACAAAGAAATTATTTAAGAAAAAAAATAAAGGCAAAGGAAGAGTACACAAAAGTTATTACATGACGAAAACTCACACATCAAAGTCTCAATTCAACATAGGAAACAATCACCTACTCAAAGTTATTGCATTTGGAAGTATAAATACATATCAAAATTCAAAATCTTAAATCAAAAGTATAAAATAATCATGCATTTATATTGAATAAAAAAAAAGAAAAAGGCAAAGAATAAAATGTTGTTTATACCTTAACGTAGGTTTACTTTTCCTGTCCATAGCATTGGACATAAAGATAATTTAAACCATTGTCAATGTTTTCTTCAACTAAATGAATCAAAGACAAACTGAAAGAAGAAAATAAAAAATAAAGTACTTGAAAAGTATTATATTTTTGAAACTCCGAAACATTTTTCACACTTTGCATATTTATACTACTTATAGAACAACTAAAAAAGAAAGAAGTGGGGACAAATTATTACCTTGAAAATGTAGCTTCATAACCAAAATAATATTTAATAGCAGAAGTCAGATTTTTGTCTCTTTGAATTCGTTTGTAACAAATCTCATACTTATTGGGAGACAATGAATTTTCATCACATATAATTACATTGAACAGTTACAAAGTATTAATACATCTTTTCTAGACTAGAAGGTAAATGCAATTAGACGTGACTATTCAAGAATAAAAACATATTTCAAATTAAGCTAAAGAAGTAATAATATAGTTAAGAAAATAGACAAAAAAATGTACCCTTCGGGGTGGCCCAGTGGTTTGGACTTGGGACTTCCATGTTGGAGGTCTCAAGTTCGAAATTCCTTGCCAGCGATAGCATGGGGTTTGCCTTCTGGGTCGAGCTCGTCGCACCGGACATGCCTAGTGTGGGTTACCTCTCCTATATGGTTTGCGAGCTATTGCATAGGAGCGGGGGTTTTACCCTGTGCGCACCCAAAGGTAGAGTGATAAGATAGAAAAGTTTTCTTATTCTTCCAAGTATATTCAAGTGTTTCTTAAATCTTCAAGTGCATAACATAATCTTCAAGACCTCTATTTATATTGTTACATAAAGACATATAAAGGATAACAATAAACATGACATTAATTCTTGAGAATGTGGGGAAGATTAAGGGGTGTGGACGATAAAAAAGGAGGTGGTGGAGGTGTGAGTTTATTACACATGATGGTGGAATTACATCTTGAAATTATGGACATCTACATTAATATAACATATTTACAATAAAACAGATTATTCAACAATTATATAAATATTAACTACATTAAAAATGAGGAGAATTACAATAAAACATTGATTATTCAACAATTATATAAATATTAACTACATTAAAAATGAGGAGAAAAACTATCAAATACCCAAAAAAAAGGAGAAAAAAGATAAATAGGAATGAAGGTCATAAATATGCGTCACATCACCTTGTCTACATTTAGCTTTATGATATATATATATATATATATATATATATATATATAGATATAGATTAAATAATCAAATAAATGGAGGAATAATAATTGTCATTTTCTTTTTTATATAATAAGAAAATACCCACAAGGAAAAAAAATTGATGAGACTTTTAATTTTTCAAATTATGGGAATTGAGTGGAGCAGTAAATTTTTAGACATTCAATTTTGTACATTAAAGAATAAAATAAATGGAGGAGTAGTAATTATCATTTTTCTTTTTTATATATAATATAAAAAATAAAAAAATATTTGGCATGTGAAGAGTCTTTGATATACATAAATGTTTCTTCATTAATATAATATTCATTTATAATAAATTAATAATACTTTCACAATAAATTAAATATTTTAAATATGAAAAAGGGAAAAAAAGGAAAAAGAAAAAGAAAAATGGGAATGGAGATCATAGAGAGGTGCCACATCACCTTATATATATAGATAGATAGATTATTTTATATCTATACATCTAACAAAATTTTATCCTAATCTATGTGCAATGAGAATATATACTTCAAAGACATCAAACATTATTCTAACAATTTCTCCTTCGTACAATGAAGATTAATAGCATATAAGATGTGTGTTGAATTGAAATTTATGCTAATTAATCAAATTTTAAATTCACAGATCAATCTAATACCTAGTATTAAAAATATTAACTCTACTTTTAATATAATTTACAAAGCATGTTGCAATCTCTTTAGCACATTCCTCTCTCGTTCAATCCTGCAAAATAAGATGATATTCATTTAATCAAATATAATTTCATAAAATAAGAATTTCAAAAAAATGAATTTCAATGATCAATAAAAAAATTATAATCAAATTAATATGTACGACATAAAAATAAACTATCTTTTAATGCAAAGAAAACTTTGAGAGACGAAAAAATGGGTCATTCCTTTGATTTACTATAAATCTTTTTTTATTTTATAGATTTTTGGATTTGTTTAGCCTTTTTAAAATATGTTGTAGGTTTTATACTTTAGTAATACGTATAACTTTATACTGAAAGCTAATATTAGGATTCTGTTTCAACATATCAACTTAGTATTTAGATTATTAGAAACATATCAACACAAAAATAAAAAATAAAAATATTTACAAAATCAAAATTTTCAGAGTATTTAACTTTGTAAATTTTTTAGGAATCACACAGTGTATGAAGCAAATTACATTCTATTTCTATCCTTTTTCAATTTACAAAAATCTCTCAAAATAATGCATCTAGATACATAGCAAACTACCCGACTACATTAAATATAATATATTAGACAACTTGTCTGTTAAGATTTAAAAGAATATTAAACCTAAAATTAAATGTTAGTTCCCCAAATCACGCAAGTCAAATTAATGTCAATCTCTCCCAAATCCTAATAGCTTCAAACAATTCAAATTTAAAATTTTCTTCTCTCATATCTCTCCCAAATCGTAATAGATTAAAAAAAAGTCAAAAACAATAGCTGATACATGATGAATATGTCTATTTTGTTGAGACATTCATGCATTTGGGAAAGCGAGATGAGTTATGAGTGATACAAAAATGATGGAATAATTGTTGGACAAACAGTCTCATCAACTTGGAGAATGCTAGTTGTCCCCATGGAAACTGTCCATACCTCCATCTTTAACCATTATGAAATCATGCTATTTGTCCCCATGGAAACTGTCCGTACCTCCCATCTTCAACCGTTATGAAATTTTCAATAGATATCGGTGTATCACCAAGTTGCGAAAACATGAATATGTGGATAAAGTATAGAATTGCCATTTGAACGACATCCTGAATGTTATGCCATTCACTTATCTAATATCGTTGAATCAACATCCTTCCTTACACTTGTTTTGCGCTAGGGAAGTACCTCTTAAAAAACCTGCTCGTAGTGAATTCTGAATATCTAAAACAGTGCTTTTGACAGCGAAAGGCGACAAAAGGCAACAAGAACCTGCCTCACCACGAGGCGAGGGGATCACCTTTTTGAATTGAGGCACCAATTAATACCAAAAATTAATTTTTTTTAATTACATATATAAATATCCAAAATCTTAATAGCAATAACATATATTAGCAAATATTTCAATTCAAAAACTAATAGTAGATACTAAAAGT
>JAJOOE010059213.1:0-21415 GCA_036250405.1 Solanum raphanifolium
AACAAAAGTGAATTAAAAGTGTAGCAAAATAGTGATAAAAATGCATATCCACAAGCAGCCCCTTCAATTCATCAATTTCAAAATACCATATTTACTAATGTACAACAAAAGTGAATTAAAAAGTGTAGCAAAATAGTGGTAAAAATCCATACCCACAAGCAACCCCTTCAATTCATCAATTTCAAAATACCATATTCACTAATGTACAACAAAAGTGAATTAAAAGTGTAGCAAAATAGTGGTAAAAATGCATATCCACAAGCAGCCCCTTCAATTCATCAATTTCAAAATACCACATTTACTAATGTACAACAAAAGTGAATTAAAAGTGTAGAAAAATAGTGGTAAAAATGCATATCCACAAGCAGCCCATTCAATTCATCAATTTAAAAAAACCATATTCACTAATGTACAACAAAAGTAAATTAAAAGTATACCAAAATAGTGGTAAAAATGCATATCCACAAGCAGCCCCTTTAATTCATCAATTTCAAAGTACCATATTTACTAATGTACAACAAAAGTGTAGCAAAATAGTGGTAAAAATACATACCCACAATCAGCCCCTTTAATTCATCAATTTCAAAATACCATATTTACTAATGTACAACAAAAGTGAATTAAAAGTGTAGCAAAATAGTGGTAAAAATGCATTTTCAGAAGCAGCCCATTCTTGATCACTCTTTCAACTCCTTTTTGAATTCGAATCAGCCTTTTCATATGCAATATCAGCACCTTCATTTGTAAAATTAAAAAAATGAATTTCACATGTAAAAATGAAATATATATAACACAAGACAAATCTTAGAAAGATGATTAGAATATAATTTTACCTTTACTATCTCCGGACATCAATTCTTTTTTGATAATGGTCTTATTCACTTTTCCCTTTTTTTTTTTCTAGCACTTGACAATGCCACCGAAATTTGTCTCTTTGTTCTTTTAAAATAGTCGGGAGTATATGGATGAGAGATCTTTGATGATGGCCTAATACCTCTCTTAGACTTCATGGTGACGATAGCTTTCTCTAAAGACTCAATCTTAGCATTCATGGTGACGATAGTTTTCTCTAAAGACTCTACTCTGACATTCAATAAATCTATCGTCTCCTTAATGGATGGAGTTTCTTGAAGACAAGGAACATTCTCATCGATTAGAGAAGATGTTCCTATTCCAAAACCACCACTAATATCACCGAAGTCTCCTCCTCTTTCGAAATCAACATCATCAGTACATCTATCAACATTTGGAGTAAATTCTCCTCCTTCTCCATCACCAACACCACTAAAAACTCTCTCAACAATTGGAGAAGATGCTCCTCCACCTCCTACATCAAGATTAAGCTCATCAATTATGATGTTTCTTTTTATAGCCACAACACCTTTCAAATCCATCTCAAGCTTTTCAATCTTATCATCCTTGGTTTATTTCTTAGGCACAAACGTAGTGAAAAATTCCATTTCCATTTCACTAGATGTAGGAATTATCCACGGATGCACAATCTATATGTAAAAATAATAATAATTAAAATGTGAAAAAGCAAGTGTTGTATTTAAATATTATTGTATACCAGTTGTTCTAATTGTTCCAGCAATTGTTGTAATAACTTCAACAATTGACAACAACTAATTAAATAAATAAAACATTTGTTGAAAAGGCTACAACAAAAAAGCAAAGCAACAACAATTTCACTTTAACTAAAAATGTTTAAAGAATAATGATTACCGAGTCCTGAGGGGGATCAAACAACTCATTAATGTTAACTGATTCGTTATTAGTCGCCAAAAGCCATCGAAAAATCCTCAGTGAAAACACTTGTTTTGAACATACCTTATATTTCTTTTGGAGGAAAGGAACAACCTCAAATGCCCAACACTACATAAAATAATCACAAAAAGAGATCAAAATATTGGAAGCACCCAAAAATAATGAAATAAATATATATATATATGAACTAAAATAAAATAAAATAAAATTTACCATAAAGGCCCATGGAAAGCCATAAAGATTGATAGTCTTCCCATCAATAGTCTTCACCGCTTTCAATAGATGCTTAATTGTAGTATCATAGCTAATACGACCCCATGGATAAGCAGAAAATGCTTTTTTATCGGCCGAGAGAAAAATCCACTTTTTTGGAATATTTGTATTTACATCTTTTCCACAAAGAAAGCTATGAACAAAATAAAGTAAACACAATGATTTTTTTACATCTTTACTAAGATTTTTGCATTGGAGATGTTCAATCAACTCATTTCTCTTGCAACTCCTTCCCACAACCTTAAGAATTTCTTTTCGTGTTATTTTTGTCTTAGTTGACATATTTTCGCCATCATACACTTCTTCATTATGGCAATTTAAGCCGGTGATGACAGCAAACTCTTTCATTCCAAAACAAATCGGCATGCCACTATAATTTATCCAAATTTCTTCTTTTCGATGGCTATAAATTTGGCGGCGAAGAAGTTGGTAGACTAAACTCATTTGAAATCTTATACGATCTTCATGTTGTAAGTAATTTCCGAAAATAGAAGATCGAAAGAACTTTGCCAATTTTTATTTTTCTAACACTACAAAAAAATTAGCTTTTACCGACGGACGAAATCCGTCGCTAATCTATGATATTCCGTCGCTAAACATGATTAGCGACGGATAATTGACTGTTACTATATCGCTCGTTGGTAATCTCTTAGTGACGAAAAATGTGTTCCGTCACAAATTTACTGACGGACTAATCCGTCATTATATTTATAAATTCGTTGCTAATTTAACAATTCATTTAGTCATTTTTAATAATTTCGTGATAGATTTTTCATCGCTAATCCGTCGCAACATATTCCGTCGTTTGAGCGAGCACATTTGGCGCAAAACAAATTCGTCGTTGGTCTGTCGCCATATTTGTTGCTAAATTTTTTCTTGTAAATTTGATTTATTTTGTTTTCAATATGCTGCTGATATAATTCAAATTAAATTGCTAAATACCCCAAAAATAATAAACATATAAAGTAATATCATAGATGGTTCAAAATATATAGAATATCGAAATCTCATATTTTTTATTCAAAACATCCAAAACAATATATCAACTGTTCTTAAAAGAACCTACATTCATCAAATATTTTTACTGCAGAATTTGTACTTTCCAAAAAAGCAGAGAATAAAACAAAAAGGGATACGATTGTCACGTGAAACTAATTAAGGATCAACCTCGTCCTCATTAGTAGTAGCGGAAGGGGGCACTAAGGGTGTCACTGTTGATGGGTTGTCAATGGGAGTACTCCCTTCTTTACAAACTCATCCATATTTGTTATCGGTGTTGATTGAGAAATTGAAGGAAGTACTGATGATGAGGTAGAAAGTTTCTGCCCATTGTAACTTTTGCTTCAGAACCAAGATCGTATATTCTTCTCTTCTTTTCTACCCCACAACTTGATAAAATGCTTCACATTGATCAATATCAGCTTGAGACACTATTTTTTCCTGCAATATTTCTTCATATTTTTCCTGTATTAAGTAGAGGAAAAATGAAAGCGTTAAACATTGGGAATAAAATATATTTTGAAGGCAAATACAAAAACATGCATAACCTTTTAAGCATTAGCATTAATGTACAAATTGGGCCTTCAAATTTCACGCTATGAAATTTAACAAACTATGGGATCTAATATATTTCAATCGGATCAAGTGAGCATATTGTGAGAGATCATGAGGGCACTTAGTTGCTAATTATGGCAACAGCTAGACAGTCGAAGAACAAACCATCCATAAAGTGCAAGATCCTAATAGGAATGTGTTTTCCCTGCCTGTTGTCAAGAAATGGATCAGCAGCCCAATTTGGAGAATCAGAATTCATTTAGTGTTCATAAACAGATGCATTATTCATAGAGAATGATCAACTTCATACGAACATACCAATATTTCATCGAAATAAAGAAACAATAGGAAGAATCAGACGACAGATCTGCAGAAGTTCTATTTCATGTATATGAACCATATGATCCCAACTAAGAAAACAATTCATTTCGTACCTAAACAAAAGTAATACACACTATAGATATCAATATTTTCTGTTTTGATCTTTCACTGTTCAATTATTAGTATTCAACACAAATTGCTTAAACCTTTCAATTTCACTAAAGAACGAAATTTTCAAAAGCTCCTTAGCAGTTGGCGTGTCGTCTGGATTCTCTCTAAGACAAGAAAGAACAATCTCCTCAAACTCCCGCGAAAACACCCTTTTCTTTCGTTTAGCAAAATCCATCACTTTCTTGAGTATCTTATCCCTCTTGATCATCATATTTTAAAGTGATTTTGGATATTTCTTCATAACTACATAAGAAGCTTCTACAATATAATAATAGAGTTTTTGGCCAAAAACATCCTTACACTAAACGTATAATTTAAGGTGCATCCTTGAACTATGCTTGTTAACAAAAAGCATTCTTAAAGTGTAGAAAAATTGGCAGTTTTCATCCTGCTGTTAAGCTCGGCAAAAAACTAACATCATCTACCTTTGGCTGAATTCACATGAATTTTTGATCGTAAAATCCCCAAATTACACAGAAAGAAGGTTGCGAGAAGAATGCTAAACAAGAAAGTAAACCCCCTATACAGAATTGGAGGCCAAAATATAAGTTGACGATCAAGTAGGAAAGACAGTTGTAAAATCTGTATCCTGTTCAGCTATCACATCAGGTTTAAATAGAGAAACAAATCAAATTGAGAGTCTTATTGCAAATATTTCGGTAACTAACAGGTTTAATGGATTGATTGATACAACTAATACTCAAATGTCCTCAAACTTTCATTCCCAAATCTTCTTTCTCAAGTGTCTCTGATTCAATGCACTGTTTAGTTTCAGTTTTTTCTCTTTCTGACCAATACCATTATATCTAGATTGGGTGATAAACATCAATTATCAATAGAGAAGATACTATAGAGGGCAAGGAATAGTTGTCATGCTTACACGAATAGCTGGATTACTTCTACCTGAGGACTTGCCACGACCTCTTTCTTGAGCCATACCTATATACAAATATAATAGTGTTCTTAAACCAAATCAAAGAGAAACAACAAATTAAGCATAACGCATAATAATGAGAACTATTGCAGCAACAGAAATTAGAATGAAACACTTATCACTAGTATAAAAAAAAATTCAACTACCTGAGTGAAATACTTTTCAATTAAGTGAAAGTGTACTGAAGTATTAAAATTGTCGTTGACGTAAGCTTGCAGATAAACAGAAAGAACTGATACCCGTAAGTATAAGAGTGTAATAGCTATCATTGGCTTCTATCATAAGAGATCATATAAATTAAGGAACAAATTATTAAAAGAACCATAGACTTCTTTTAGAAGCTTTACACAAAGAATTAGTAGAAATCTATAGAAAATTTGAACACAACTACAAGATACTAGGGAACTGGAGAAAACTTTTGAAAGGCTGAAATGCTAAATATTATCAGATCATATGATTTTGATAATGAATCTGGACATGATGGTTACACTGTGCTCATCAAAGTAATATTGATATATAAACCATTTACATCAGAACTATCACATGATTAAGTCAAGTAATGCCATTCATTTAAGAAATTGATTTGTTGAGCTCAACAATTTAGAGATCGAGAAGGCACATAACACACTTCAGCTCAAGAATTAGTAGAGATCTGTTGAACACACATTGTTAAAAGTCGAGAGTTAATTGATTGTAATATGGTATATCTTGGATGAGTTGCCTAACATTTAGCATGACTTAGTCATATACTCATAGTTAAAGTCAGCTCAAATTTCCTAATCTTTATGCTAAGCAAACAAGCTCATCTACAATGTAGAGTGTGTATTGTTCTTTTGTAAATCTTCATTTTGAGTAGATCAATCTGAGTATCATTGGCAAGCTACATAGTGCTCAAACTAAGGAACCTCTCATGAACCCACCCCTGCCCTGCCTTATTATTTGTTTTAAAATATTAGCTATGTCCCGCCCTACCCTGCGTTACCCTGTTTAAGTATTTCCCCGCCCTGCCCCATTAAACCTTTACCCTGCCCTGCCCTACTCTTAACCTTCCCCATTGCCATCCCTAGTAAACTAACATTATTTATTACCAGAAAAACTTATCCAACCAAAATTATAAACAAAAAAATTAAACCAACACATTTTTCTAGAGAAAAAAAAGCTACTGTGGAGGTAAGGGAGGGGGAGAAAAAGAGTGATACCTTTTAATGAAGCGAATCTGGTCGACAGCCACTAGTCACAGCTCACGAACAAAAAAAACTATCTGCAATATAAAATAAAACATAAATCAGTGTGCAATTTATTTCGCATAAAAAAGTAAATCAATGTTGAAATAAGACATCAACACTAAGCATGCTGCTGTAGAATTGGAGTTGTTAGATTAAAGTAACACTTGGTTATAAATGCAAGAGAGTAACTACATTATGCAAATTTGTTTCTCGTAAAATTGGTGTCACGAGGCACACTCTTAATGCAGAAAGAGCATGCAGACTAAAATAAACTTATTTCTTGGTTAGCTCCAAAGGAAATGAAGGTTGCTTTCTTTCCGTGTTTAGTTATCCTATTATGCCCTCTAGCAGTAACAAACAGGTCGTCACTCACACGTTGAAAACCAGAGGTGTCCATGTCTCGAAATATGTTGCTAGTGTACTAGAAAGAGACAATACTAGTGTTGTTGCAGACATAAGTGGTGATACTAGTAAATTTGAGTTAGCAGTAACCAATGATGTTATATTAGATGTTGAGAAAAATCATAGAGGAAAGGGGGCAAATGGGGGTGGAAGTATTGCTCGTCAGCCACGTACTTAAACACTACACAAAATCATTAAGGTGTAATGTTAAAAGCAGCCCTCTATCTCAAATGTTTCAGTTTTCATCAAGTCTCCAGAGAAGAAAACTGGAACCTCAAACACTGCACAAAATCATTGAATCTTTCTTAAAAAACCTTATTTTCAGTACACACAAACTTCTAAGCTGCTATTTTCAAAAAATTTCAACCTTACTTCCTGAAAATTGGAACCTCACGAAACCCCATTTCCCCAAAATTGGAACCTCAAATACTGCACATAAATCGGGTTTGATTTTGCACAACAACTATTATCCCCAAAACAGAAGACAATACTAAACTAAATAATTAATTGATTGAACTAAAAGAGTACTTACTTCTTAATAGAAGATTTACTTTAAACTTTGAAGGCATATAGAGCTACTGAAGACAGAGAAAAAAAAAAAGAGCTAAAAAGAGAGTTCATCCAATTGAAGATGGAGAGATGAAGAAGAATGTGCTCACGTCATCGATCGGAGATGGAGAGATTGAGAGCGCACTTCTCAGATGAGAGTTTCATTAGAGAGGTTGAGAGCTCACTTTCTTCAGATGAGAGCGTAAATGTTGAAATGAAATTTTGCCCTAGATCATATGACATAAATAAATTTTGCAACGGATTGTAACATTCGTTTCTACCAAATAAAGATATTTATATAGATTAAAGTCTAGCGACAGATTTTTCTATCACTATATAATATAATTTTATAAAAAATATATTTAAAAGTTTAGCGATGAATTTTACGTCACTAATTCCGTAGCTAAATATTAATTAAATTTCTCACGACTAATTTGTTGTTAAATCCGTAGGAAATTTTGGGCGCTACACTTTCGCGCTGATATTTAGCGACGTAAAAAATATTCCGTTGCGAATCAGTCACTTTATCATAACTCAAAAAAATATTTGTAATTCTAACAACAAAATGGTAATTTCGTTGCTAATCCGTCGTTATTTAGTGATGGAATATAATTCGTTGCTAAAATCCGTCGCTAAACGCTGTTTTTTTAGTAGTGTAAAATCGTTCTAAATTTAGAAAACTTACGTAACTCTGACTTAACAGTTAAAGAACCTCTTAAGTTTGGATACCTATCAATCATTGACTCCAAATTGTACCTAATCGACTTCACAATGAACTTATCGGGTCAAGGACTGAGCAGAGAAGACTCAATAATATGATATGTCTCCTTTTCTGGAATGGATATATCATTTTATTCCTCCTCAACTGCTCTATCATCTCTTTCTACATTTGTAGAAGAAACATCTATTTCATGTTCTCTTTCTTCTTCTATAGATTTTTTCAAATTCGTGTTTTCTAGTTCTTTTTCTTCTCTTTGTCTTTGTGTTCTGATTCGCCTTTCATACGTTTTAGTAGAAGTTGTTCGTTTTTTCCTTGGAGTCATGGATGCACAATCTATATATAAAAATAATAAAATCAAAATGTAATAATAAAAAAAGACAATTCATTATAATTTAGATAATTTTGAAAGTTAGTTTCAAAACCACATAATGAAATAGGGTAAACAATTATAAATATATCATCAAAATTTGGCTGGATGCATGTTATTTGAAGTATATATGCAAATCATTTATATGCCATCTTGTTTGGGATTGAGGTATAGTAATTATTGTTGTTGTATACAAAGCATACTATAAAATAATGTAACAACAACATCAGGAAGTGACAAAACCATACTACACTTTTCCTCTTAAATCATGAACAAAACCATAGGCTTGAAAAAAATGAATATGTTACTAGTTACTATAATACATTATGTGAAACACACCCACCAAGAGTTAACGAACATCATAATATTGGAAGATAACAACTAATACAAGTGCTCAACTACCAATGATCAAACTAACTTAAGACTAAGAAAAGTAAATGATCTTTAAGAACAACATTCTCCATAAGATGAGCAACAATTAAAGGTACAAGAAAGACACCTCTAATATCTCAAACATTTAACTAAAAAACAACCAAATTCTTTTTTTCCTACAGGAAACAAGAACCTAAAACAAGGAAAAACATTAAAATACAGACATTAAAGAGTCATCAATCACCACATAGAAGAAGATAAGAACAACCCCACATAGTTAACAACAAAAAAACAGAAGAAAGATCAATGAAAGCGCACAAATCTTGTGTAAAAGACCCACATTTTTTTCCGCAATAAAACCATACCAAACAAAATCGTTAAACCCATAAACTTCCATATGCTAAAAACAAAGAAGGCCTAATAAAACCCAATGGATTTTCAATCTTTAAAATCTCAAAATCCTAACAATTAAAGAAATGAAAAAGAGTGTTACCTTGAGGTAGATGACAACTATGACGAAGAAGACCAAGATGAAGGTATTGGAAGTCGCCAACAATTTTTTCGCAACAATGTCGTCTTCCTCTGCTACAAGCTGTTGCAAGGAAGAAAAAGAAAGACAATTGGGAATGGGTTTCAAGCTGTTGCAAGAAAGAAAGAAAAAGAAAGAAAAAGAAAGACTATTGGGAATGAATTTATTTGAATATTTTTAAAAAATTTAGAAGTTTTAAATATTACATTTTAATCCCCAATTATCTTAATCACTAATTAAGAAGGGGTTTGACTTGGTTAGTTTTTTTTTGTCACAAATTTTAATTTTAAGACTTTTTTGTCACCTTCTCCTCAATTAACTCCTCTCTCTCCATGTGTGTGAGAAAGCTTATTCAATTTTTCGATATCCTGTATATGGTATATTAGCTATCTAAAATTTTCTGCATACCAATGATCTTATTTTTTTTGTTTTCTTTTTCTGTCAAATCATCGCATCTCAAAAGACAATCCACAATAGCAGAAATCACTGAGAGTTTGTGGAAATTTTGTTGGAAGTGGTGGCCTTGTAGGTGTAGCATCTTCGTCTTTTGGAGTTAACATGTTGCCGAGCAATTAATCGTGGATCTCCAGTTGATCAATTGGCGGAAGCTGGATTAACACCGTCTCATATTGCAGCAACAATATGTAACATACCCACAAACCATAGAGGCTTTAGAGGTCATTGTAGAAATCTCACATCTAGGATTAGAGAATTCAAGGATTGTATTGATGAAAACAATGTTGAGTTACAACCTCCTTATATAGGCAAAGAATTGTAGAGTCCTAAGTTAATTATACTTAGAGTCCTCCTACAATACATATTACTACTACTATAATAATAATAATAATAATGCAATTATAAATAATCTAATCATAGTCGTAATATAATCCTAATCATAATATATTTCTAGTCGTAATATAATACTAATTAATATAAGTAGTCTAATCCTAGTGTGACTCTAATTCTAGAGCAGTGCTGGAAACTCGTTAGTCAGCTTCATTAGACCTGTTCCTTTGGACATGTTCCAATCGTTAGCTTCCTTCTTCTTCAACACTTCCTCTCAAGTTAGTGAGTAGAGGTAACGGTTACTCCTAGCTTGATTCAAATATGTTAGCAAAAAAAAACTTTGAAAACCCAGCAAAAACTTGTTTTGTCAATGCTTCAGTATGAATGTGATGTCTAGTCGTTGCTTGTGATAGTTCATTTACAGATTGATACGAGTAGTTCCACCAGTAAAAACACTTAAGAGCAGTATGATTATTCCACCACGAATTTGACATGACTCAATATTATTCCTCTCCTTATTTTCACTTTGAGAACTTTTATTGTTCAGAGAAACCTGGTCCATATTAACTGTTCTGAGAACCTGTTCCCTGTCCAGTAGGCTTGAAACATGTTTCTCTGGAGTTGATGTTGTTGTTTCCTCATCCCCTGCCTTTTTTAGCAGAGAATACCATGTTATGGCTTTGTTGTGACACCTCTTCTTCATCTTCCCTTATACCAAAACTCGTGAGAACATAAATAAATTGATTAAGGGTGGAATATAGTGTCTTACCTAATGTGATTGTCCTAAAGGTCTTGTATTTGAGACCTAAACCTCTAGCAAAATTAAATATGTTTGTTACTTGAATATAAGCTTTTTTCAAGCATTCTCACACCTCCTTGACAGTTGAGCAGCCCATAGTTAGGTGCATGTTTTTTTCGGTCAAGGTGCTTGAGATCCAACTCCTTAGTAACACATCTTTCTCCTTCCAATCAACAATTCTGTCACTATCTTTTGCATCATTCTCGACCTCTACAACTTTCCCAGCAGTTTGTCTAGTGGAACAACTGTTTTTACTCGGTTCATTCTCTGTGATGAGATATGTTTGTTTCATCACATGAATCAATTATGATATTTGTGTGTAGTTTGTTGGCTTAGATTTAATGGAGCAAGCGACAATGATTTGGTGAAGTGAGAAGGTTGACATGATTTCGGTAGAAGGGGCCATCGCAACGTATGTTTTTTTTTTATCAATACTCAGAGAGCGAAAGAGCTTTTATGCTCTGATACCATGTAGAAATCTCACATCCAGGATTAGAGAATTCAAGGATTGTATTGATAAAAATAATGTTGAGTTACAACCTCCTTATATAGTGAGAGAATTGTAGAGTCCTAAGTTAATTATACTTAGAGTCCTGTTACAATACCTATTACTACAATAATAATAATAATAATAATGCAATTATAAATAATCTAATCCTAGTCGTAATATAATCCTAATCATAATATAATTCTAATCGTAATATAATACTAATTAATATAAGTACTCTAATCCTAGTGCGACTCTAATTCTAGAGCAGTGCTGGAAACTCGTCAGTCAGCTTCATTGGACATGTTCCTTTGACATGTTCCAATCGTCAACTTTCTTCTTATTCAACAGTCATGACATAAGATGGAAGAAGTGTTTGAAGAACTTTTAGAAACTTGTCATGTAGTAACACACAAGAGACGACATTGATTCAAACAATTGAGTTTGATTGAGTAGAAAACAAAACAACTTTCTGTAAAGTTCACAAATGTATCTCTTTTGTCTAATAACAATTTTGGTAGATTAGGCAGACTTAATTGTCATTTGACAAAGGTGTTCCTGTCACAGTTGTCTGATTAGTTATCTTTATTATCCAAATTCATCATTTAATGTCTTTAAATGCTTTATGACTTAATTAAAAAAAATGCTTTATGACTTGGTCATTTTGGAGCTCATTGAGCGTGCGAGAAACTTGACTCATGGAATAATATGGGTAATATGGACACCCATATTATCCATTGGGTAACTCGTTGTTTACCCATTTAAAATATGAGTCGAGTCGAGTATTTTACCCATTTTTATTTAACTCATTTTCGATCGACTCATATTCGACTCGACCCGCTCATTTGCCACTCCTAGTCGAGGTAATGATCTGGCATTATTATGGCTTGATACTCTTGATTTCAAGATCTTTGCCATTTGATTTTGTATTTTCCATCAAACTTTTTCCAATTCTATCACTCTCCATTACATACCTTGTAAATGTTCTTTGAGCTTCTCATTCTCAATTGAAAGATCCAACTTTCCTGCGTATAACACGATCTGTTGATCTTTGTTTCTTGAATTTTCTGTTTCCATGAAATTAAAAGGAGAATCGAGCTGACTTGTTTGGTTTCTTTGAAGCAAGCTTTAGAGCTTCACTTGTTATGTGATGAGAGCTTGTCCAGGAGATTATGAAGGGAAATTTTTATTACGAGCAAGGTGGCTACAAGCCTCAAATGACAACTTCTCGTAGCTCAGCCTACTACATACTTTCATCTTTTTGACTTCAGATAACCTTCGACCGACCTGCAATTTGTCATCAATGATCAATGTTTAACCAATCAGCTAAATTTTGGAACAATGCCTAAATATTTTACCATATTCTTGAACATGAACTTGTAGTGAACTTCTGTGTATGTATTAAACATCAAAATGCAAAGAAACAAGTAATAAATTGAAGGTCTCTTAGGGAGAATCGAAAAGGCATACCTCAAGATACATAACCTTGGCATAGTATATTGAATCATATGAGTCCCTAGCAAACTCGGGAGCGATCTGACCAGGGCAAGGCACTTGGAAGGTTTTAGACATGGATGAGGAGCTACTTCGATTTTGTTCAAATCTATCAAGCTTGTAATTTTCCTCATTCGAGTTAAATAAACACTGATGAATTCTGTACTTGATTATCACTCAGACTCCATTAACAGCCATTAAGAAAGCTTAAGCTAAGAAGAGAAGAGAGAGAGAGTTTTATTGAATGAATGAAAAAAAGAATCAGTTCAGTATTGTTACAGGCATTGTATTTATAGTTCAACAACACTTTTTAACTGACTATAACAATTTTTACTAACAATATCTAACACTGCTAATGACTACTTTACCCCTTAACTCATTATCATGTTATGCCTATTTCATTATTCCCCCTCAAGCTGGCAGGTATGAAAACATTCAGCATGCCCAACTTGCCTACTAGGAACTCATGTTGTGGTCTTGGCAATCCCTTGGTCAATACATCTGCTAATTGATCCTTGGTACCTACATGTACTGTCTTGATCATCCCCTCTTGTATTTTTTTTCCTGATGAAGTGACAGTCTATCTCGATGTGTTTAGTACGCTCATGAAACACCGAATTTGCTGCAATTTGTAGTGCAGCCTTGCTATCACTGTGTACAACCACTGGTGCAGCCACTTCACTATTCAATTCCTTCAGTAAAGCAGTCAACCATACTACCTCAGAAACTGCATTCGTCATGCTCTTGTACTCAGCTTCTACTGAACTTCTGGAAACAACACTTTGTTTCTTTGATTTCCAAGAAATCAATGAGCTTCCATGTTTAACTAGGAACCCTGAAACTGACTTTCTGGTATTAGTACAGGAGGCCTAGTCTGAATCACAAAAAGCTGTTAATGAATTGGACACCTAACTGCTCAATAAAATCCCCAGAGCTGGCTCTCTCTTGATATATTTCATGACCCTTACTACTGCATCCCAATGTGATTTTTTAGGTTGTTGTAAGAATTGACTAAGTGTCTGTACATCATAGGCTATATCAGGCCTTGTTAATGTCAAATACAACATTTTCCCAATCAATCTTTGGTATTTAGTCTTATCTTCTAGCATATCATCATCTGTTTTCTGCATTAATTCATCAAGATCCTGTGTAGTTAGCTTTGTATTAACCTCCAAAGGTGTCCAGGCAGGTTTGACAGCTCCAATTCCTAGCTCTGAGATAATCTCAAGAGCATACTTCCTCTGATTCACTAGGATTCCCTTGGAAGATCTATTGAACTCCATTCCAAGAAAGAACTTCAAAGTTCCTAAATCCTTGATCTTGAAGGCTTCATGCAGGGATGCCTTAGTTTCCTCAATAACAGATATATTGCTGCCTGTTACTAGCATATCATCTACATAGACCAAAATGATGATAATATCACTTCCTTTCTTCTTTATAAACAGTGAGTGATCCAAGCAACTTTGAGTGAATCCTGAGTGAATTAAGGCTTCAGATAATTTCAAATTCCATTGTCTGCTAGCTTGTTTTAACCCATATAAGGATTTAACAAGTCTACAAACTATTGTACCAGACACCCCCTGACTTGTTAATCCCTGAGGAAGCTGCATATAAACCTCATCATGGAGATCACCGTGAAGAAAGGCATTGTACACATCCAACTGGTGAACATGCCAATTATGTTGTGCAACCAATGAGAGAACAACTCTCACAGTGGCAATTTTGACCACTGGGGAGAATGCTTCATGGTAATCAAGGCCCTCCTGTTGGTTGTATCCTTTTGCCACCAGCCTGGCCTTGAACCTCTCCACTTCCCCAGAAGCTTTCAACTTTACTTTATAAACCCATCGACAACCAATAGCAACCTTAGTTGGGGGTAAAGGAACTAGGTCCCAAGTGTGATTGAGTTCAAGAGCCTGTAACTCAGAATTCATGGCTTCAATCCATCTACTATCCTGAATGGCCTCCTGATAGGACTTAGGTTCCTGTATATTAGAGAGGGAGCTGAGATACACTTGATGAGCAGGAGAAATAGCTTCATAAGAAAGGTATGCACTGATTGGATAGGAAACATTAGCAGTAGCCTGTTTAGTAATATAGTCAACATGCCAAAGAGGAGCCTTGGTCACTCTTTGTGACCTTCTTGACTGTGGAGGAACATCAGGACTGATAGGTGACTGGTGGATTGCGTCTTGAGAGGCTGCAGAAATAGGCTCTGGACTGATAGTATCAACTACTAAGGAGCTAGGAGGATCTGTAATAGGAGGCTCATCCATAGGAGAAATATCACCAGATGATAATGGTTCAGAAGACCAGGGAAATGAATCATCATGAGGTACAGTTCCATTAGATGATTTAAAAGGAAATACATGCTCTTTGAATGTAACATCCCTATTGATATAAAATTTTTCCCTTGTGAGGTCAAATAATATGTAACCTTTGGTGGTGGTAGAATAACCCATGAACACAGAGGGCACTGCTCTTGAAGCAAATTTGTCCACCCTAGGCAAGGCACTCCCATAGCACAAACATCCAAAAGTCCTGAGATGACTAAGAGTAGGTTTCATTCCAAAGAACAACTCATAAGGAGATTTTCCACCAAGGACTGCTGATGGCAATCTGTTAATTATATAAGCTGCAGTTAGAATGCAATGACCCCAGAATCTCAAAGGAATATGCCCCTGAAATCTGATGGATCTAGCTACTTCGAGCAAGTGTCGATGCTTCCTCTCAGCTACACCATTTTGCTGAGGGGTATGGACACAAGTTCTCTGGTGCAAAATGCCAAGTTCTTGGAGGAGAAGTTGCATATCAGCATTCACAAATTCACCACCATTATCTGATCTAATTGTTTTAACAACAACCTGGAATTGAGTGTGTATTAACTTGAAAAATTGCCTTAATACTATTATAACATCACTCTTAAATTTCAGCAAAAAAATCCAGGTGATATGGGAAAGATCATCAACTATAGTCAGAAAATGTTTATTTCCATCAAATATTTCTACATGGTATGGTCCCCAAACATCTAGGTGCAACAATTCAAACACTTTATTAGAAGTACTAGTAAAGTGAGGAAAGGGATGTCTAGTGTGCTTAGCTAGAGGGGAAACATTACAATCAAGTACAACTGATTTACAGTCATCCAGTTTATAACCAAGCAAAGTATTCAGGGAAATACTAGAAGAATGAGCTAACCTTTTATGCCACAGTAATATATCCTCTTTAGTTTTTGTTGCAATATGAACCCTGTGCACTCCTGTAGTTGAACTATCAGAGAAGTCGGTGCCATTGTATAGTTGTGAGCACATTAGGTATAGACCATCACTCTCCTTACCAATCCCGTTCAAGGTTCCACTGGTAAGGTCCTGGAATGGGCAGAAACCAGGATAAAAAGAGACAAAACAATTGAGCTCTCTAGTGATCTTTGAGACTGATAAAAGATTGTACTTAAAATCAGGAATGAATAAAACATTTTCAAGTACTGTCATATCCCCTAATTTGCATTTTCTAGTATGAGACACCATTGTAACCCCACCATTAGGCAGATGAACCTTCCCACAATGAGCAGTAATGACCTGTTTTATATCAAACAATGTATCTAGACTTGCTGTCATGTGATTTGTCGTTCCTGTATCTATGATCCACTTTATCTGTTCTACTATGGGCAAGGTTTTAAAATCAATACATGCAATATTAGCCATGCATTCTGATTGTTTCTCCTTGTCAAGCATCATTTGAATCTGTCCATGTTGAGTCTCAGTCAAGTGTGGAGCTCTTTGGAAGTCTCATTTTCGAATTGAGCAATCAGCCTTAAAACCTGCATACATATTTGGATTAATGTTTTCAGTCTGAGTATTATAGGCAGCAGGGCATGTATACATATGTGGATTCATGTTCTCAGCCTGAGCATTATGTGCAGTAGGAAAGTCCTCCTTCTTCCTTCCTTTGTACCCTGGCGGATAACCGACCAATCTGTAGCATACAACTTTTGTGTGACCTTTAAGTTTGCAGTGATCATATATAAGATTCCAATTCTTCTGTGGCTTCTGATTGTAGTTCCCTTTTCTTGCCATCATTGTTCCTAAATCAATCCTTTCTCCTGAACTTGATGAACTAGCAATCGATCTCTGACTTTCTCTTTCTATCAACATAGAATAAGCCTTATTGATGTTAGGAGTGGGACTAGTCATCAATAATTGACTCCTGACTTGTTCATAATTCTCATTTAGTCCCATAAGAAATTGCATCACCTTTAATCTCTGTATGTGCAACATGAAATCCTTGGATTTGGTACAATCACATGGAGGTGGAGTCATGTTGTCAAACTCTGCCCAAAAATGCCTTAATTTCGAGAAATATGATGATACACTATCAGTTCCTTGAACCAGTGTTACCATATCCTTATGTAGTTGATAGATTCGAGAAGTGTTTACTTTGTCAAACCTTTCTTTAAGATCTTCCCAAATCATTTTTGTACTCTCTGCATAAACAATTCCTGCATGTAATTCATTCGTTACTGATTCTAGTATCCATCCAATTACAATGGCATCACATCTGTCCTATTGATGAGCCAGATCTGCAGAAAAATCCTCTTTCTTCCAAGTTCCATCTACGATTCCTAGCTTATTTTTTCCAAGCAATTGGATTCGCATAGACCTGCTCCAGATCGAATAATTCTAAGATCCTGTTAACAGAGTAGAAACTATAGGTCCTCCAATTGTATCTGAAAGATGAATGAAAAGTGCATGTGTGTGGTCGATCTTCGTGGTTGCCATTACTGCTCTGAGTTAGCAATCACATTAATCCTCCCATTACAATGCTACTCTACCTAGATCAATCAATTTAAACTCACAAAAGTGATTGTTTGCTCTGATACCATGATGAATTCTGTACTTGATTATCACTTAGACTCCATTAACAGCCATTGAGAAAGCTTAAGCTAAGAAGAGAAGAGAGAGAGTTTTATTGAATAAATGAAAACAAAATCAGTTCAGTATTGTTACAGGCATTGTATTTATAGTTCAGCAACACTTTTTAACTGACTGTAACAATTTTTACTAACAATATCTAACACTGCTAATGACTACTTTACCCCTTAACTCATTATCATGTTATGCCTATTTCATTACAACATGCCTCAAATCTATCAAGCTTGTAATTTTCGTTATTCGAGTTAAGGGAACAAAACACGCCTCTTTGCTGATGAATGATTTCAATAACTTAAGAACTGAAGTCACATCATATAAATAGTTTGATCCAACCGGTGACGGGAGGAGAAGGTTATCCAACCACTAGCTACCTGCAATACAAAGAGCACACAGTTATATAGCTAAAAAGAGCCACTTGTTTATAACTCTTTAGGTACACTATAAATTCAGCCTTAACCCCAAATTCCCAAACATCATTTTCAAAATCATCAAAATACCAGAGAACAAATTCATCATAAGAAATACTTTAAGAGAAAAAAAATTAAAATGAGTTCAAGCAGGAGAGCTTGGATTGTAGCAGCCAGTGTTGGAGCAATGGAGGCTTTAAAAGATCAAGTTGGATTGTGTAGATGGGATTACCCATTGAGGTGTTTGGCACAACACACAAAGAATAACATGAGATCTTACTCTCAAGCTAAGAAACTTTCTTCATTAATTGCAAAGAAAGAAAAGGCAAAGCAATATGAAGAGTCTTTGAGGAAAGTTATGTACTTGAGCTGTTGGGGTCCAAACTAACTAATCTTTGTTATATAGAAACTTCTATGTCATTTTTGCAGACATGAGGATTTCCTAGAGAATAGAAAGAACAAAGAGATTAAAATAAATTAACCTATATAAGAAACTTAAATGATTAATTCATATTCATTGATTAATTTAATTAATTAAATAAATCAATTTATATTTATTTATTGAAAACTTAAGTTCTAGATCACTAAATAAGAATACTAGTTTGTTATGAGGCGTGAAAGAGTTTTTGGCCAAAAACATTCTTTAAACTATACATCAAACCTAAACTACATCTTAAAGTATTATTCTTAGCAGAAAACATCATTCAAGTATTTAAAAGTGAACAATTTTCATCCTTTTGTTAGATATCGTCAAAAAACTAAGGGATCCTCCAAAAACACAAGCAACTCATCACGTGACTATCAACAAAAGTTTTCCTGCATAATTTTATTACTTAAAAATATTAAAAATCATAGACACTATTGTTTACGAAAATAAAAAATATTTGAAAGGTGTGAGAATAAATGATTTGCTCTTTTTCTCATTTAGTACCATACAGAAGTTAAAGCTTAATTATCTTTACCTTTTTCATAGCCAAATTATATTATCAATAAATTTTTGGGCCAATCTGATATTGAAGTGATCAAACTATTGATTATTTCTCGCATTTGAGTTTCATTCTATATTTTTAGAAGCGGAAATCTCCAACAAACACCGCTTCTAGCATATTCAATTGAGAAGAAACATATTTCAACTAATAATATTTTTAATATCTAATTACATGAAAAATAATTGAAAAAAAAACTGTCAAATTAAAAGATTTTCCATAATGCTAAACTCAATTACCGAAAAAGTTCACAATAGAATTTTTGACATATCTAAGAATAATAATTACGAGGGGATGATCACTTGATTTTTGTGGTATATGTTAATCTTTTTGATAAATTCAAGTAGAAGAGTGAAAATTGTTCACTTTTAAATACTTGGAGGATGTTTTCTGCCAAGAATGATACTTTAAGAATGTAATCTAAGTTTGAGATATAGTTTAAGAATAATTTTGGCCAAAAACTCAAGGCATGAAACTTAAAAGACCATTGAAGCCTGAATAAGAATACAATGATAAATTTACTTGATTTTTTAATGAAAGCATGAATAATAAAATGGTGATATATAAATAGAAACGGAGTGTGTACGGCATTACTGTATTCTAAGCTTTCTTCAAAAATAAGAACTTTTAGCAACGGTAAAATATAGTTAACCCAAAATATTAACGGAGGTAAAACTAATTCTATTTTATATAATTTAGAGGTAAATTTGAACCATTTTACATTGGTAAATAGATGGAAAGTTTCAAATCAATAAATTTCACATAGTTCATTCATGATTCATTAGAGAACTGCGTCAATATCAATATGGACTTGGAAAAAAAGTTTTCCTATTAATATTGACAAGGCAATTAAGCCTCAAGCTATAAAACTACTGCTTCAACATTCCCCTAAATTCTCAAGGAATATATATATGTACATAAGAATATCAAAAAATTTAACAGTTGGAATTCAATATGGACCCCAACAGGTCAAGTACATAACTTTCCTAAGAGACTCTTCAGACTGCTTAACTTTCTCCTTCATTTCACTTTTTGTAGAAATCAAAGAAGATAATTTTTTGGCGTGTGAATATGAGCGTAGATTGTTCTTTGCGTGCTGATTTATGGCTCTGATTGTGTAATTCCACCTACAAACTCCTTGATCTTTTAGTGCCTCTACTACTCCTAAACTCACTACTGTAACCCATGCTCTGCTTGTTGAACTCATCTTCAAATTTTGGCTTACTATTTTTGTGAGTGCTTTTACAAAGACTTGTTCTTTTTGTGTTTGTTGGATTCAATTACTTGGGATGATGAATGGATGATTTTATATCTATATATATAGGTAAGTATTGCTCAATAAAACTAGTGGCTTTTGGCTGTGCTATTTTTATTTTCCTGTGGTTTTTGGAACATGGTTTTCCAATTTTGGAGGTAGGTGTGTGTTTATGGAGGTGAAGTTGGCACTTCAAGTATTACTACGTGTACTATATTTGGAGAGCACACTGATTTTTGGAGTGACACATGTTCTGGTATAAATGAGGCTAAAATAAATAAATAAAATTTTAATAAGAATGCACACGGATTGGCGAGATTAAAGAAAATCCACTTGCTCCCAAACCATGGGAAAGGATATTCAAATGAAACCAATGTCAGATGATTGAACATAAATGTAGTTGGATATCGTTTCTTTTCTAATGTATAATGAATTCTCCGAAAGTAATAATTAAAAAAAAAAAAATGATAACAATAAATATAATACGATGATTAAAACACAATAAACGTTAAATATGTATCAAAGTAACTATATGTATAAGATTAATACTATGGCGCACACAATGCTTAGTAACGATATATTCACCTCTTTTCAATAGTTTTCATACACTCTTTTGATATACCCTTAATAACTTATTTTTAATGATTTTTGACTGTTAAGCTATTTTTTAATTTTGAAAGTGTTTGGATAACTTTAAGAATGAAAAAGTATAAAAAGAAAAAGAAGAAGTCGATATGATATTGTTTTGATCATTACAGTTCAAGAAATAGAAATATGCATAAATAAACTATTTGACTTGGAAATATATTCTGATCCAATTGAAAGAAATTGAAGAAAGAGGGAGCAATCCAAAAGAAAAAATTTCTTTAGGTAAAGACTATTCACAAGAAGCCTACAGAAAAATTTATCAATTTATACCTAAGTTTATGTTAAGAAAATGCAAATAAATGTGCCTGAAAGCATCAATTTACATTTTCAATTTCCATTCTTCGTGATTTAATATTTTTAATTTGTACTGATCTTTTGAGATGCTGTTCGATCTTAATTCTATTTCTAATTTCAGATTTTAAAAACCATATACTAT